>JAANHX010000443.1:0-144303 GCA_011320135.1 Phytophthora betacei
GCAGCAGCGAACGCAGCAATGGACGTGGATGGTGGACCGGTAGCCGACGAGACATGGCTGTTGCGCTTTGACGGCGCATGCCGACGGAACCCAGGACCTGGTGGAGCAGGTGCCGCACTCTTTGCGCCCAGCGGTGCCGTGGGTGTGGACGTGCTCGCACTACATGCCAAGCCGCTCCGAAACGAACAACCCGCCGAGTACACGGCGCTACTGCTCGGCGTACAGAGCGCAGTCCACCACGGTGCCTCGCACCTGGAAGTCGAGGGCGACAGCAGCCTGGTGATCGCTCAGGTAAAGGGCACTTTCGCATGCAGGAATGCGCGGCTCCGCCAACTCCGCAACCGAGTGCGTCACGCGCTCCGTTCCGTGGACACGCACAAACTCCGGCACATCGACCGCCAGGCCAACGCGCATGCAGATCGCCTTGCCAACCGCGCGCTAGACCAGCAGAGGACCAGCAGCCAGTGCGGGACTCATGGCTCGTGCATGGACTCCTGCCTCGCCGTACCCACGGCCCCTGGCGGCGCAAGAAACGCCACCGGCAGCACCACCCAGCACCAGTGCCACTCCAGCCGAAGGTAATGCCATGGACGACATCGCAGCCGAGATTGCTGCGCGTGACGAGGGCGAGACCTTCCCAGTCCTGCCAATTGGCCCAGGCTCAGCCCCCAGAACGGCAACCCGACTCCGCTCTGCGCCAATCTTAGCGATGAAGAGCGCGACGCAGCGGCAGATGCCCTGCAGGAGCTCGCCGATACCATGGCGAGTAAGATCGAGGATGCCGACAGCTGGGCCTCCGGCGAAGGATACATCAGCGCCATCCCCGAGCGTATCCGAGATGGTACTGCGGCCATACGCTACGGCCCCACCGCAGCCGGACCGCCTCTCTCGCCGGCAACAACGCCGTCGACCACCACGGGTGACGCGCAAACCAGCGCGAACATCGACTCGACGAAGCTCTGGACGACATGGCAGCTACACAGCACGCGACCCCGCGAGACCAGCGGCTGTGCGCCGTGCGCGGCGACGTGGGTGGCGGGTGCGAGCCTCAATGGCACAACAGGAGCTGCGCCACGAGTTTGCCAAGGACGAGTCCAAGTGTGTGGCCAGATCCTGAAGACAGCGTCGACAGAGACGGCAGCGGAGGAACGAGCACCCGGAGACGTGCCCATTGATGCAGCTACGCTCCACGCCCATTTCACGGGGTCAACGCGCCAAGGACGGACTTCGACTACGATGCCACCAGCGGCCGGGTTTCCGAGCGGCGATGAGCGACCTTCAGCCAGCCATCGTGGAGACTGATGCGTTCGACGCGGAGCTGACGATCGACGAGGTGGAGGACCAGCTCACACGCGCGGCCAAGACCTCAGCCCCCGGCCACGACGGTATCGACTACGGTATCTACAGCCGCTTCGCCGCGCAGCTCGTTCCGCTCCTCCACGCGGTGTTCCAGTTCTGCTGGAGACACCGTCGTGTGCCAAGACTGTGAAGGTGGGCATCGTACGCCTCATCCACAAGAAGGGCGACCCAAGCAGCCGACTAACTGGAGGCCGATCTGCCTTCAGCCCACTACACAAGCTCTACAGCGGGCTGCTGGCGCATCGGCTCTCACGCTGGCTGGAAGGTAACGACCGCCTGCCGATGGCCCAGAAGGGGTTCAGGGCCTTCAACGGTGCCACGAGCACAATTTCATGGCTACCACGTTGCTGGACCAGACCCGCCGGCAGCACCGAAAGCTGTACCAAGTGTGGTACGACCTTCGCAACGCCTTCGGCTCGCTTCCCCAGCAGCTCATGTGGCGCGTGCTTCGCCACCCTTGGCGTCGACTCAGGCTTCATCGACCGCTGCAGGGATATCTACAGGGACTCGGCCTCGTGGTGGCGAACGCGGCGACGGTGCGACGGACCCGGTGCGCCAAGAGGTGGGCGTATACCAAGGCTGCCCACTCAGCCCGCTCCTGTTCGTCGCGGCGCTGGTGCCTCTCGTGCGCCGCCTCGAGAAGCTCGACGGCGTTGGTGTGCCACTGGCGGACGGTTGACGCCCTGCACCACGGCCTACGCCGATGACCTCAAGGTGTTCAGCGACAGCGCCGCCGGCATCCGCAAGTGCCACGACACAGTGGTGCTTCCTCGCGTGGACAGGGCTGCGCGCTAACCCCTGGCAAGTGTGCCAGCCTCGCAGTGACGACCAACGCCCGGGGCAACCCGACTAGAGACAGCAGCATGCGTCTCGAGGTCCACGACGCCGCCATCACCCACGCTCAGCCTCCACGAAAGCTACCGCTACCTGGGCGGGGGTGATGGATATGAGCACGTGCGCCATCGTCTCCAGCTCGAAGCCGAAACTCAAGCAGCTCAAGCGGGAGGCGGTAGGCGCTGCTGCGTCGGGTTTGGCACCGTGGCAGGTGGTGCGCGCGCTCAAGGTGTACGTCTACCCCAAGGTGAGTACGCGCTGCGCCACCTGCGCCCGCTGCAGTCGCAACTGCAGGCGTTTCGACACGTGTCGTCTCCAAGGGCTTGCGGCACCTGCTGAGCCTGCCTCGCTCAGCCACCAGCGAGGTGCTGTACGCCCCGACGTCCAGCGGAGGCCTAGGCCTGCCAGCCGCTCGTGGAGCTGCACCGCGCCCTACAGCTCGCCCACGCGTGGCAGATGCTGCATTCCAAGGACCCAGCCATCCAAGCAGTGGCAAGAGCGCAGGCTTGCCAGGCGGTGCGCAAGCGCTACCGCCTGCAAGAAGACCATTTGGCGCGGACGCGATGACGAGCTCGTGCGCAGCTTCCTGAACTCCGAGCTCGCCGCCTCGCCACACGCTGAGGTCCTCCGTCGCAACGGTGACATTGCCTCGCTGTGGTCCGACGTGCAGCGGTGGCTGCGCATCTACCACCTGCGGCTCGAGCACTGCGACGAGACAGAAGCCCATGGCCCGCTCAGCTTCCGCGTGCCGCACCACACAAGTGGCTTACGCACAAGACTGTGCTGCGGCACGTGAAGCTACACCTGAAGATCCGACACCAGACTCGATGGAAGGGCATGGTGGACCAGGGCAAGACGGTGCGCGTGCACGGTGGGGGTGGGCGCCAAGTTCATGACGACCGGAGCGGGCCTGTCGGACGATGTACTACCCGCTTCGGGGTGAAGGGCCGCCTCAACCAAGTCGACACCAACTCGGTGCTCAAGCGCAAACGACTGCGGGCCCACAACGACCTGCAGGGACCCAACCTGCTCCTCGGCTGAGACGCTGGCACATGTACTCCACCACTGCGAGTCCAACATGGACGCCATTCGCCAGCGTCACGACGACGCCCTGGAGCAGATTGGGTCCAAGATCCGCGGAGCGCTCGACCGCGCCAAGTCTCCCACAGAGCTGCGCCTGAACCAGACTGTACCCGAGTACACAGGCGCAGCTCTACGCCCAGACATTGTGCTTAGGAACGTGGCCGCCAAGACGATGGTGATCGCCGACTTGGCGGTCACGTTCGAAGACCAAGTGGCTCGCGCTCGTCACTCCTCGCTGCAGCTCAGCCACGACCACAAGACTCTCAAGTACCAACCCAATCGTGGCGGAGCTGCGGCACAAGGGATGGCGAGTGCAGACTGCTTGCCATAGTGTACGGCACGCTGGGCTCGGTGCAGCCCAGCAACTTCAAGGCCTACACTGAGAAGTTCAGGCTTCACAAGCGCGAGGCTAGGCAGCTGGATCTCCAGCTGTCTAGCCACTGCATTCGCGCCAGCCACCGCATCTGGGGCTGGCACTGCCGACAGCACCGCGAACGGCAACGAAGCGGCACTGCCTCGCGAGCGTCGCGTGGGTCTGGGGGGGCCCCGCGGCGCACATCGCAGGCACCGGCACGGCGATAAGCTGGTCATCATGACCGACAGGGCACTACCCAGGTAGGGAACCGCCCCTTAAAAAAACCCAGGAAGACACAAACACCCTCCACTTAGTGACATACAATATTTTAGCCTAGACTTCAGTTACGGAGAGGTTACTAACTGGTAAATACGAACACATATTCTGTTCTAATCAGTGTGAAAACTGGTTTTCCGCCTTTTGGCGGACTTTTTTCACTCGCATTTTTGGGCACTCGGCTGTGGCTGGCTGCTAGCGGCGGCCGAGCGGTCTCCGGGGGCGTACACCTTTCCCCCGCGAGGCCAACTACAGCTACTACCACCGATCTTCTCTACACTTTTCTAATTCGCCTCCGTCTTCGGTCGTCGGGCTTTGGACTTTTTTCTTTTTGGCCAATCAGAGCGCGCCATGCGGCTCTTCTGGCCAATTAGAGACCGGGCCCTGTCCTCGGACAGCGAGGCCTCCACGGCCAGCCAATCAAGTCTCGGCAGCGACGCGTCTTTCTATAGCGCAGCTGACGAGGCCGATCTGGCGGCCCCCGATTGGTCCGACTTTCGGCCAATCAGCGACGACGAGGGGGCAGGGGTTTACACTTTTGCCCCCGTTTCGGCTTCAACTTCAGGCCAAAATGGCGGTTTGGACCCTCCACGCGCCGTGCCACTGCTCGGCACCGGCGGCGATTCAGTGGGTGCAACTTCGGGGCACGTGTGCAACACATGCAGCGCCCATTGCACGCCAAGCGGCATCGCGGGACGACGCCTCGGCCGCCCAAGCGCAGCCCCGCCCTTCCAACACGACCCTCGCGCCGTTTGGCGGATCGCCATCAAGACGGGCGAGAGCCAGGCGGGGTCGGGCAGACTATACTTGGTTGTAGTATGCCCGAATCCCTGCCCTCTCAGGCTGTACGCGAGACCCGTACGGCCGAATCCCTGGCCTCTCAGCCTGTACGCGGGGCTATACTTGGGCTCAGTATACCCCGGTCGCTGGCCTCTCAGCCCGTACGCGGCTCGGCCTCGCGGCTGCCTCCCCAGGCGCCGCCGACTTTCGCGCTCTGGCGCGGCCCACACGCCGCCGCCGAGCCCCCAAGCACGCCCGTTGGCTTCCGCAGACGCAGGGCTCGCGGCGACGGCCCTCGCCAGCCCCCAAGACCCCCCCTACGATGTGGCACCACCCGGTAGGGGCGGCCGGCAGGCTGCCCGACTCGGTATCGCCGGGTGCCGCGCTCACAGCCGCCACAGCTCGGGCATTGGCGGTCCACCATTGGCCCTTGGAGCTCGACGGCGACAGCAGCGACGACGAGGACGCCCAAGACCCCCACGCCGCCGCCCCAGGACCCCCCGCAGACGTCGCGAGTGTGTTTGCCCCACCCGGCAGGGCAGGCAGCATGCTCGCCGACCCAGCAGCGCTGGCAGCCGGTCTGGCTCGCGCTCCGCCGCCCCCAGCGGCACCCCAGGACCCAAGCCCCGCCTTCCCTGCTGGCCCCGCCGGCCAGAACCCTCGCGCCGCCGCCCCAGACCATGTTGAAGTCCACACAGTCGTGGCACACCACCCGGCAGGGCGGGCGGCATGCTGCCCGACCCGGGTTGGTTGAAGAACCTATCCAAGCGACGTACGCGCACGACGCTGCCCAATTCGAGTGCGCGTTGTGCCCGTACGTCGCTGAGAGCATGGCAGTGCTCGTTCAGCACCGAAGGTCGGCTCACCGCGGCAACCCGCTTCAAGGACATCTTCACCAGCGGGTGCCAGTGCAGCCTAGTGTTCTACGCGCGCATTGTTGCCGCCAGCCATGCAGTGGCATGTGCCAGGCGCAACCAGCGAGCCGTGCCACCAGCTCCGACCCATGTTGCCCCCACGCGGACCGAGGCTACCCCACAACCTACTGGGTACCTCGCCGCGGCGATGACTGCCGCTGCGGCAGCCGCATCAAGCGACACCGTAGTGGCAGCCGCCACCAACATGCAGAGCGCCGTGCCAGCCGCCGCCAAGACTACTGGGCTTCAGCTCGTCCCCCCCGAGCTGGAGCCTGCCCTTCCGCAGCGTGCTTCTTGCCATGCAGGCAAACGCCGTCGGCTCAATGCCGACGAGGTGGTGACACCGTGTACGCCTACGGCGCGGGTGTCGCCGCAAACAGAAGTGGCTATGGCGCCCCACGACGCACCCCAGGACGACACCGTCCTACAGCGTGAGGCCGCCGAGCCACAGCCAGACCCAGCAGCAACGCCGGGTGCCCAAGTGCAGCGAGTCGACGACACAACTGCGGCACAGGATGCCACTGTGCAGCAGGACCACGACGCCGACACCGCCCAGGTCTCGCCGCCCCGGCGCACACCGACACGCTGGGGACCAAGACCAAGCTCAACCCAAGAGCCTAGCCCCATGACAGGCGAGCCGGCTGCCACCCTGGCAGCGCGAAGACCACTGACTCCTGCCGCAACGGGCACTCGTGCCACGCGGTGGGGGCCATGTCACCGCGCGATCGGGGCCGCAGCCATCGCACGACTTGTCACGGGCCTTCCAACGGAGCCAGCGCAGCCTCAGCGACGACAGTCACCACCACCACCAGAACCTCCATCGCAACCAGAGCCGCAAGCAGCAGCAGCAACAGTCGCAGCAGACAGAGCAGCAACGGTAGCAGCAGCAGCGAACGCAGCAATGGACGTGGATGGTGGACCGGTAGCCGACGAGACATGGCTGTTGCGCTTTGACGGCGCATGCCGACGGAACCCAGGACCTGGTGGAGCAGGTGCCGCACTCTTTGCGCCCAGCGGTGCCGTGGTGTGGACGTGCTCGCACTACATGCCAAGCCGCTCCGAAACGAACAACACCGCCGAGTACACGGCGCTACTGCTCGGCGTACAGAGCGCAGTCCACCACGGTGCCTCGCACCTGGAAGTCGAGGGCGACAGCAGCCTGGTGATCGCTCAGGTAAAGGGCACTTTCGCATGCAGGAATGCGCGGCTCCGCCAACTCCGCAACCGAGTGCGTCACGCGCTCCGTTCCGTGGACACGCACAAACTCCGGCACATCGACCGCCAGGCCAACGCGCATGCAGATCGCCTTGCCAACCGCGCGCTAGACCAGCAGAGGACCAGCAGCCAGTGCGGGACTCATGGCTCGTGCATGGACTCCTGCCTCGCCGTACCCACGGCCCTGGCGGCGCAAGAAACGCCACCGGCAGCACCACCCAGCACCAGTGCCACTCCAGCCGAAGGTAATGCCATGGACGACATCGCAGCCGAGATTGCTGCGCGTGACGAGGGCGAGACCTTCCCAGTCCTGCCAATTGGCCCAGGCTCAGCCCCAGAACGGCAACCTCGACTCCGCCTGCGCCAACTTAGCGATGAAGAGCGCGACGCAGCGGCAGATGCCCTGCAGGAGCTCGCCGATACCATGGCGAGTAAGATCGAGGATGCCGACAGCTGGGCCTCCGGCGAAGGATACATCAGCGCCATCCCCGAGCGTATCCGAGAGGTACTGCGGCCATACGCTACGGCCCCACCGCAGCCGGGACGCTCTCGCCGGCAACAACGCCGTCGACCACCACGGGTGACGCGCAAACCAGCGCGAACATCGACTCGACGAAGCTCTGGACGACATGGCAGCTACACAGCACGCGACCCCCCGCGAGACCAGCGGGCTGTGCGCCGTGCGCGGCGACGTGTGGGCCGGGTGCGAGCCTCAATGGCACAACAGGAGCTGCGCCACGAGTTTGCCAAGGACGAGTCCAAGTGTGTGGCCAAGATCCTGAAGACAGCGTCGACAGAGACGGCAGCGGAGGACGAGCACCCGGAGACGTGCCCCATTGATGCAGCTACGCTCCACGCCCATTTCACGGGAGTCAACGCGCCAAGGACGGACTTCGACTACGATGCCACCAGCGGCCGGGAGTTCCGAGCGGCGATGAGCGACCTTCAGCCAGCCATCGTGGAGGACCAGCTCACCCGCGCGGCCAAGACCTCAAGCCCCGGCCACGACGGTATCGACTACGGTATCTACAGCCGCTTCGCCGCGCAGCTCGTTCCGCTCCTCCACGCGGTGTTCCAGTTCTGCTGGAGACACCGTCGTGTGCCAAGACTGTGGAAGGTGGGCATCGTACGCCTCATCCACAAGAAGGGCGACCCAAGGCAGCCGACTAACTGGAGGCCGATCTGCCTTCAGCCCACGATCTACAAGCTCTACAGCGGGGCTGCTGGCGCATCGGCTCTCACGCTGGCTGGAGGTAACGACCGCCTGCCGATGGCCCAGAAGGGGTTCAGGGCCTTCAACGGGTGCCACGAGCACAATTTCATGGCTACCACGTTGCTGGACCAGACCCGCCGGCAGCACCGAAAGCTGTACCAAGTGTGGTACGACCTTCGCAACGCCTTCGGCTCGCTTCCCCAGCAGCTCATGTGGCGCGTGCTTCGCCACCCTTGGCGTCGACTCAGGCTTCATCGACCGCTGCAGGGATATCTACAGGGACTCGGCCTTCGTGGTGGCGAACGCGGCGGACGGTGCGACGGACCCGGTGCGCCAAGAGGTGGGCGTATACCAAGGCTGCCCACTCAGCCCGCTCCTGTTCGTCGCGGCGCTGGTGCCTCTCGTGCGCCGCCTCGAGAAGCTCGACGGCGTTGGTGTGCCACTGGCGGACGGTGTACGGCCCTGCACCACGGCCTACGCCGATGCCCTCAAGGTGTTCAGCGACAGCGCCGCCGGCATCCGCAAGTGCCACGACACAGTGGCTGGCTTCCTCGCGTGGACAGGGCTGCGCGCTAACCCTGGCAAGTGTGCCAGCCTCGCAGTGACGACCAACGCCCGGGGCAACCCGACTAGAGACAGCAGCATGCGTCTCGAGGTCCACGACGCCGCCATCACCACGCTCAGCCTCCACGAAAGCTACCGCTACCTGGGCGTGGGTGATGGATATGACCACGTGCGCCATCGTCTCCAGCTCGAGCCGAAACTCAAGCAGCTCAAGCGGGAGGCGGTGGCGCTGCTGACGTCGGGTTTGGCACCGTGGCAGGTGGTGCGCGCGCTCAAGGTGTACGTCTACCCCAAGGTGGAGTACGCGCTGCGCCACCTGCGCCCGCTGCAGTCGCAACTGCAGGCGTTCGACCGTGTCGTCTCCAAGGGCTTGCGGCACCTGCTGAGCCTGCCTCGCTCAGCCACCAGCGAGGTGCTGTACGCCCCGACGTCCAGCGGAGGCCTAGGCCTGCAGCCGCTCGTGGAGCTGCACCGCGCCCTACAGCTCGCCCACGCGTGGCAGATGCTGCATTCCAAGGACCCAGCCATCCAAGCAGTGGCAAGAGCGCAGGCTTGCCAGGCGGTACGCAAGCGCTACCGCCTGCAAGAAGACCATTGGCGCGGACGCGATGACGAGCTCGTGCGCAGCTTCCTGAACTCCGAGCTCGCCGCCTCGCCACACGCTGAGGTCCTCCGTCGCAACGGTGACATTGCCTCGCTGTGGTCCGACGTGCAGCGGTGGCTGCGCATCTACCACCTGCGGTTCGAGCACTGCGACGAGACAGAGGCCCATGGCCCGCTCAGCTTCCGCGTGCCGCACCACAACAAGTGGCTTACGCACAAGACTGTGCTGCGGCACGTGAAGCTACACCTGAAGATCCGACACCAGACTCGATGGAAGGGCATGGTGGACCAGGGCAAGACGGTGCGCGTGCACGGTGGGGTGGGCGCCAAGTTCATGACGACCGGAGCGGGCCTGTCGGACGATGACTACCGCTTCGGGGTGAAGGGCCGCCTCAACCAAGTCGACACCAACTCGGTGCTCAAGCGCAAACGACTGCGGGCCCACACGACCTGCAGGGACCCAACCTGCTCCTCGGCTGAGACGCTGGCACATGTACTCAACCACTGCGAGTCCAACATGGACGCCATTCGCCAGCGTCACGACGACGCCCTGGAGCAGATTGGGTCCAAGATCCGCGGAGCGCTCGACCGCGCCAAGTCTCCCACAGAGCTGCGCCTGAACCAGACTGTACCCGAGTACACAGGCGCAGCTCTACGCCCAGACATTGTGCTTAGGAACGTGGCCGCCAAGACGATGGTGATCGCCGACCTGGCGGTCACGTTCGAAGACCAAGCGGCCCGCGCTCGTCACTCTTCGCTGCAGCTCAGCCACGACCACAAGACTCTCAAGTACCAACCAATCGTGGCGGAGCTGCGGCACAAGGGATGGCGAGTGCAGACTGCTGCCATAGTGTACGGCACGCTGGGCTCGGTGCAGCCCAGCAACTTCAAGGCCTACACTGAGAAGTTCAGGCTTCACAAGCGCGAGGCTAGGCAGCTGGATCTCCAGCTGTCTAGCCACTGCATTCGCGCCAGCCACCGCATCTGGGGCTGGCACTGCCGACAGCACCGCGAACGGCAACGAAGCGGCACTGCCTCGCGAGCGTCGCGTGGGTCTGGGGGGGCCCCGCGGCGCACATCGCAGGCACCGGCACGGCGATAAGCTGGTCATCATGACCGACAGGGCACTACCCAGGTAGGGAACCGCCCTTAAAAAACCCAGGAAGACACAAACACCCTCCACTTAGTGACATACAATATTTTAGCCTAGATTTCAGTTACGGAGAGGTTACTAACTGGTAAATACGAACACATATTCTGTTCTAATCAGTGTGAAAACTGGTTTTCGCCTTTTGGCGGACTTTTTCACTCGCATTTTTGGGCACTCGCCTGTGGCTGGCTTGCTAGCGGCGGACGATCGGTCTCCGGGGGCGTACACCTTTCCCCCGCGAGGCCAACTACAGCTACTACACCGATCTTCTCTACACTTTTCTAATTCGCCTCCGTCTTCGGTCGTCGGGCTTTGGACTTTTTTCTTTTTGGCCAATCAGAGCGCGCCATGCGGCTCTTCTGGCCAATTCGAGACCGGGCCCTGTCCTCGGACAGCGAGGCCTCCACGGCCAGCCAATCAAGTCTCGGCAGCGACGCGTCTTTCTATAGCGCAGCTGACGAGGCCGATCTGGCGGCCCCCGATTGGTCCGACTTTCGGCCAATCAGCGACGACGAGGGGGCAGGGGTTTACACTTTTGCCCCCGTTTCGGCTTCAACTTCAGGCCAAAATGGCGGTTTGGACCCTCCACGCGCCGTGCCACTGCTCGGCACCGGCGGCGATTCAGTGGGTGCAACTTCGGGCACGTGTGCAACACATGCAGCGCCCATTGCACGCCAAGCGGCATCGCGGGACGACGCCTCGGCCGCCCAAGCGCAGCCCCGCCCTTCCAACACGACCTCGCGCCGTTTGGCGGATCGCCATCAAGACGTGCGAGAGCCAGGCGGGGTCGGGCAGACTATACTTGGTTGTAGTATGCCCGAATCCCTGCCCTCTCAGGCTGTACGCGAGACCCGTACGGCCGAATCCCTGGCCTCTCAGCCTGTACGCGGGGCTATACTTGGGCTCAGTATACCCCGGTCGCTGGCCTCTCAGCCCGTACGCGGCTCGGCCTCGCGGCTGCCTCCCCAGGCGCCGCCGACTTCGCGCTCTGGCGCGGCCCACACGCCGCCGCCGAGCCCCCAAGCACGCCCGTTGGCTTCCGCAGACACAGGGCTCGCGGCGACGGCCCTCGCCAGCCCCCAAGACCCCCCCTACGATGTGGCACCACCCGGTAGGGCGGCCGGCAGGCTGCCCGACTCGGTATCGCCGGGTGCCGCGCTCACAGCCGCCACAGCTCGGGCATTGGCGGTCCACCATTGGCCCTTGGAGCTCGACGGCGACAGCAGCGACGACGAGGACGCCCAAGACCCCCACGCCGCCGCCCCAGGACCCCCCGCAGACGTCGCGAGTGTGTTTGCCCCACCCGGCAGGGCAGGCAGCATGCTCGCCGACCCAGCAGCGCTGGCAGCCGGTCTGGCTCGCGCTCCGCCGCCCCCAGCGGCACCCCAGGACCCAAGCCCCGCCTTCCCTGCTGGCCCCGCCGGCCAGAACCCTCGCGCCGCCGCCCCAGACCATGTTGAAGTCCACACAGTCGTGGCACCACCCGGCAGGGCGGGCGGCATGCTGCCCGACCCGGGGTTGGTTGAAGAACCTATCCAAGCGACGTACGCGCACGACGCTGCCCAATTCGAGTGCGCGTTGTGCCCGTACGTCGCTGAGAGCATGGCAGTGCTCGTTCAGCACCGAAGGTCGGCTCACCGCGGCACCCGCTTCAAGGACATCTTCACCAGCGGGTGCCAGTGCAGCCTAGTGTTCTACGCGCGCATTGTTGCCGCCAGCCATGCAGTGGCATGTGCCAGGCGCAACCAGCGAGCCGTGCCACCAGCTCCGACCCATGTTGCCCCCACGCGGACCGAGGCTACCCCACAACCTACTGGGTACCTCGCCGCGGCGATGACTGCCGCTGCGGCAGCCGCATCAAGCGACACCGTAGTGGCAGCCGCCACCAACATGCAGAGCGCCGTGCCAGCCGCCGCCAAGACTACTGGGCTTCAGCTCGTCCCCCCCGAGCTGGAGCCTGCCCTTCCGCAGCGTGCTTCTTGCCATGCAGGCAAACGCCGTCGGCTCAATGCCGACGAGGCGGTGACACCGTGTACGCCTACGGCGCGGGTGTCGCCGCAAACAGAAGTGGCTATGGCGCCCCACGACGCACCCCAGGACGACACCGTCCTACAGCGTGAGGCCGCCGAGCCACAGCCAGACCCAGCAGCAACGCCGGGTGCCCAAGTGCAGCGAGTCGACGACACAACTGCGGCACAGGATGCCACTGTGCAGCAGGACCACGACGCCGACAACCGCCCAGGTCTCGCCGCCCCGGCGCACACCGACACGCTGGGGACCAAGACCAAGCTCAACCCAAGAGCCTAGCCCCATGACAGGCGAGCCGGCTGCCACCCTGGCAGCGCGAAGACCACTGACTCCTGCCGCAACGGGCACTCGTGCCACGCGGTGGGGGCCATGTCACCGCGCGATCGGGGCCGCAGCCATCGCACGACTTGTCACGGGCCTTCCAACGGAGCCAGCGCAGCCTCAGCGACGACAGTCACCACCACCACCAGAACCTCCATCGCAACCAGAGCCGCAAGCAGCAGCAGCAACAGTCGCAGCAGACAGAGCAGCAACGGTAGCAGCAGACATTGCGGCAGCAGCAGCGAACGCAGCAATGGACGTGGATGGTGGACCGGTAGCCGACGAGACATGGCTGTTGCGCTTTGACGGCGCATGCCGACGGAACCCAGGACCTGGTGGAGCAGGTGCCGCACTCTTTGCGCCCAGCGGTGCCGTGGTGTGGACGTGCTCGCACTACATGCCAAGCCGCTCCGAAACGAACAACACCGCCGAGTACACGGCGCTACTGCTCGGCGTACAGAGCGCAGTCCACCACGGTGCCTCGCACCTGGAAGTCGAGGGCGACAGCAGCCTGGTGATCGCTCAGGTAAAGGGCACTTTCGCATGCAGGAATGCGCGGCTCCGCCAACTCCGCAACCGAGTGCGTCACGTGCTCCGCTCCGTGGACACGCACAAACTCCGGCACATCGACCGCCAGGCCAACGCGCATGCAGATCGCCTTGCCAACCGCGCGCTAGACCAGCAGAGGACCAGCAGCCAGTGCGGGACTCATGGCTCGTGCATGGACTCCTGCCTCGCCGTACCCACGGCCCTGGCGGCGCAAGAAACGCCACCGGCAGCACCACCCAGCACCAGTGCCACTCCAGCCGAAGGTAATGCCATGGACGACATCGCAGCCGAGATTGCTGCGCGTGACGAGGGCGAGACCTTCCCAGTCCTGCCAATTGGCCCAGGCTCAGCCCCAGAACGGCAACCTCGACTCCGCCTGCGCCAACTTAGCGATGAAGAGCGCGACGCAGCGGCAGATGCCCTGCAGGAGCTCGCCGATACCATGGCGAGTAAGATCGAGGATGCCGACAGCTGGGCCTCCGGCGAAGGATACATCAGCGCCATCCCCGAGCGTATCCGAGAGGTACTGCGGCCATACGCTACGGCCCCACCGCAGCCGGGACGCTCTCGCCGGCAACAACGCCGTCGACCACCACGGGTGACGCGCAACCAGCGCGAACATCGACTCGACGAAGCTCTGGACGACATGGCAGCTACACAGCACGCGACCCCGCGAGACCAGCGGGCTGTGCGCCGTGCGCGGCGACGTGTGGGCCGGGTGCGAGCCTCAATGGCACAACAGGAGCTGCGCCACGAGTTTGCCAAGGACGAGTCCAAGTGTGTGGCCAAGATCCTGAAGACAGCGTCGACAGAGACGGCAGCGGAGGACGAGCACCCGGAGACGTGCCCCATTGATGCAGCTACGCTCCACGCCCATTTCACGGGAGTCAACGCGCCAAGGACGGACTTCGACTACGATGCCACCAGCGGCCGGGAGTTCCGAGCGGCGATGAGCGACCTTCAGCCAGCCATCGTGGAGACTGATGCGTTCGACGCGGAGCTGACGATCGACGAGGTGGAGGACCAGCTCACCCGCGCGGCCAAGACCTCAAGCCCCGGCCACGACGGTATCGACTACGGTATCTACAGCCGCTTCGCCGCGCAGCTCGTTCCGCTCCTCCACGCGGTGTTCCAGTTCTGCTGGAGACACCGTCGTGTGCCAAGACTGTGGAAGGTGGGCATCGTACGCCTCATCCACAAGAAGGGCGACCCAAGGCAGCCGACTAACTGGAGGCCGATCTGTCTTCAGCCCACGATCTACAAGCTATACAGCGGGCTGCTCGCCCGTCGACTGTCCAAGTTCCTGGAAGCCAACGAGCAGTTGCCCATGGCACAGAAGGGCTTCCGAGCGTTCAACGGTTGCCACGAGCACAACTTCGTGGCAACCACGCTCCTGGACCAGACGCGCCGCATGCATCGCAGGCTGTACCAGGTCTGGTACGACCTGCGCAATGCTTTCGGGTCGCTGCCGCAGCAGCTCATGTGGGGCGTCTTACGCCAGCTTGGGGTGACAGAGGAGTTTGTGGCTCGCTGCAGTGGCATCTACGAGGACTCATACTTCGTGGTCGGCAACGCGAGCGACGGAGCGACGGAGCCAGTGCGCCAGGAGGTGGGAGTATACCAGGGCTGCCCGCTCAGCCCCCTCCTCTTTATCACTGCGCTCGAGCCACTCCTCCGGGCGCTAGAGAACCAGGATGGCGTTGGCGTCCCGCTCGCAGACGGAGTACGCCCGTGCGCCATCGCGTACGCGGACGACATCAAGGTCTTCTGTGACAGCGCGACGGGCATCCAGCGCTGCCACGCCCTCGTGACGCGCTTCCTGGAGTGGACTGGGCTGCAGGCCAACCCGGCCAAGTGCGCGTTCCTGCCGGTGACACGCAGCCAGCACAGCAACCCCACACGCGACCGAGACATCGAGCTTCGCATCCACGGCGAGGCCATCGCCACCCTCGGACTTCAAGAAAGCTACCGGTACCTGGGGGTTGGCGACGGCTTCGACCACGTGCGACAACCGCCTCCAGCTCGAACCCAAGCTGAAGCAGATCAAGCGAGAGGCGGTGGCACTGCTGCGCTCGGAGCTGGCGCCGTGGCAGATACTCAAGGCTCTGAAGGTGTACATCTACCCGAAGGTAGAGTACGCCCTCAGACACCTGCGGCCGCTCAAGTCACAGCTTCAGGGCTTCGACAGCGCCATCGTGCGCGGCCTGCGCCACCTGCTCCGCCTGCCGGAGAACAGCCACCACGGCCTCTTCTTCTCGCCAACCTCGGCTGGGGGACTGGGACTGCTGTCGCTCGTAGAGCTGCACGAAGCGCTGCAGGTGGCACACGCGTGGCAAATGTTCCACTCCAAGGACCCGGTCATCCGTGCCATCGCGCGCACGCAGGTGGGACAAGTGGCGCGCAAGCGGTTCAAGCTGGTCGATGAACACTGGCGCGGACGAGAAGCCGACTCTCCACCGCTTCCTCAACACGGAGCTCGCCGCCTCGCCCCATGCCACGGAGACACGCCGCAACGGCGACATCGGTTCCGTATGAAAACAGAAGAACGACGTCCGCGACACGCTGCAGACCCTCGGACTTAAGCTCGCAGCTGGCGACGAGGAGGAAGCACCTGGACTACTGCAGCTCCGCGTGCCGCACCACACCAAGTGGCTCAGCCACTCGACCGTGTTGAGGCACGTGAAGCTGCACATGAAGCTGCGCCGCATGGACAAGTGGAAGTTCAAGGTCAGCCAGGGCACGACGGTACGAGAGCACGGCGGCGTGGGCTCACGCTTCATCACGCAGGGTGCAGGCCTGTCCGACGCCGAATATTGCTTCGCTATTGCGGCCCGCACCCACCTGATTGATACCAACAGCACCCTCAAGCACCGTCGTCTCCGGGCCAACGACACCTGCCGGGCTCTGGGATGCTCCTACACGGAGACCCCCGCCCACATCCTGAACAAGTGCAGTCCCAACATGGACACGATCAGGAAGCGCCACGACGAGGCTCTCGAGCGTATTTCTGACGCCCTGCGGCACAAGGTGGAGAAGTCCGGCGGCAGGCTCGAGGTGGACATCAACAGGACGGTACCGGAGTACGACGGCGCGACCCTGCGCCCCGACATCGTACTCCGGAACATGGAGACCAAGCGCGCCATCATCGCCGACCTGGCGATCACCCACGAGAACCAGCCGACCGACGCGACCACGTCTTCAGCGCTACAACAAAGCCGCGACAACAAGATTACCAAGTACCAGACGGTCGCGGCGGCAATGATGCGCGCCGGTTGGCGGGTTCGCGTGACGGGCATCGTCTACGGCTCGCTCGGCTCAGTCCTGCCGAGCAACTTCAAGGTCTACACTGAGCTGCTGGCGCTGCTCAAGCGGGACGCCCGCCGTCTTGACCGCCAGCTCTCCAGCCACTGCATCCGGGTCAGCGCGCGGATATGGAGCGCGCACTGCCGACGACACCGTGAGCGGCAACGAAGCGGCAATGCCTCGCGAGCGTCGCGTGGGTCTGGGGGGGGGGGGGGGGCGCGGCGCACATCGCAGGCATCGGCACGGCGGTAAACGGGTCACTTGACCGACAGGGCACCACCCAGGTAGGGAACCGCCCTAGAAACCCAGGAAGACACAAACACCCTCCACATAGTGACATGCATTTTTAGCCTAGATTTCAGTTACGGAGAGGTTACTAACTGGTACATAAAATTACACATTCTGTTCTAATCAGTGTGAAAACTGGTTTTCGCCTTTTGGCGGACTTTTTCACTCGCATTTTTGGGCACTCGCCTGTGGCTGGCTTGCTAGCGGCGGACGAGCGGTCTCCGGGGGCGTGCACCTTTCCCCCGCGAGGCCAACTACAGCTACTACACCGATCTTCTCTACACTTTTCTAATTCGCCGCCGACCTCGTAAGTCTTCGGTTGTCGGACTTTTTTCTTTTTGGCCAATCAGAGCGCGCCATGCGGCTCTTCTGGCCAATTCGAGACCGGGCCCTGTCCTCGGACAGCGAGGCCTCCACGGCCAGCCAATCAAGTCTCGGGAGCGACGCGTCTTTCTATAGCGCAGCTGACGAGGCCGATCTGGCGGCCCCCGATTGGTCCGACTTTCGGCCAATCAGCGACGACGAGGGGGCAGGGGTTTACACTTTTGCCCCCGTTTCGGCTTCAACTTCAGGCCAAAATGGCGGTTTGGACCCTCCACGCGCCGTGCCACTGCTCGGCACCGGCGGCGATTCAGTGGGTGCAACTTCGGGCACGTGTGCAACACATGCAGCGCCCATTGCACGCCAAGCGGCATCGCGGGACGACGCCTCGGCCGCCCAAGCGCAGCCCCGCCCTTCCAACACGACCTCGCGCCGTTTGGCGGATCGCCATCAAGACGGGCGAGAGCCAGGCGGGGTCGGGCAGACTATACTTGGTTGTAGTATGCCCGAATCCCTGCCCTCTCAGGCTGTACGCGGCCCCATACTTGATCTAAGTATGGGAGGATCCCTGGCCTCTCAGGCTGTACGCGGGGCTATACTTGGGCTCAGTATACCCCGGTCGCTGGCCTCTCAGCCCGTACGCGGCTCGGCCTCGCGGCTGCCTCCCCAGGCGCCGCCGACTTCGCGCTCTGGCGCGGCCCACACGCCGCCGCCGAGCCCCCAAGCACGCCCGTTGGCTTCCGCAGACGCAGGGCTCGCGGCGACGGCCCTCGCCAGCCCCCAAGACCCCCCCTACGATGTGGCACCACCCGGCAGGGCGGCCGGCAGGCTGCCCGACTCGGTATCGCCGGGTGCCGCGCTCACAGCCGCCACAGCTCGGGCGGCGCACAGCCTTGGCGGTTCGCCATTGGCCCTTGGAGCTCGACAGCGACAGCAGCGACGACGAGGACGCCCAAGACCTCCACGCCGCCGCCCCAGGACCCCCCCGCAGACGTCGTGAGTGTGCTTGCCCCACCCGGCAGGGCAGGCGGCATGCTGCCTGACCCGGGGTTGGTTGATTCAAGCCCAGCAGCGGCTACCGCAGCTACTCCAGCTACGGTAGCTGCTACTGCTACAACTGCTCCCGCTGCTGCTCGCGTCGCCGTGGAGCACCACGCGCACACTGAGCCGAACCAAGAACATCTACCGATGGCTCGCGTGCTCGTGGAGCCCATGCAGGTCGACGAGTGCAGCAGCTGCGACCGCAGCACTTTGACAGCCGACGACGGGAGCGGTGACGACGTTGCAGCCCCAAGCTCCATGCTCAGCAACGACGTCGCTGCCCCCATGGACGTTGACTTCGGCACCAGTTGCCCTCCAACGTTGCAGCAGCCGCCCCAGCGACCACGCACGCTGCACGTAGGCAGTAAGCGCCGCCGACTCGACGCAGATGATGGTGAAGAAGCTCGCCAGCTGCAAGAAGAGGAGGAGGCTGGCACTCATGCCCCAGCGCTCAGGCTATCCGCGGCCAGCGCTCAACCGGCCTCCGTCCTCGCCGTGTACACGCACAACGCGTCGCGGTTCGACTGCACGCTGTGCGCGTACACGGCCGGCAGCTTCGCGTCACAGGACCTCTCGGCACCGCCGCACCGCATTCCTCGACCGATTCTCGGCGGGTTGCGCGTGTGGCGTGCCCTTCGCCTCGAGGCTGGCTGCAGCAAGACACGCGCAAGCGTTCGCCAGCCTCTCGAGCGCACCATCGGCCGAGGCTTCGTCGACAGCAGGAACATCAAGCCCCACTGCCGACGAAGCCGACTCCACCGTCTCAACCGCGGCTCACGCTGAGCCCGGCCTGCCCCACCACAACGCCACGGAGCTCACAGCGCCCCCCCCCCCCCCCCCCCCCCCCCCCCCCCGCCGGTGAGCTCCTCCGATGTTGACGTACAGGCAACAGAGACCGAGGCCACCGACAACCGCTGGGGCGCCCCGCTTCCGCGAGTGCTGGTCGCGTCTCGAATCGCCGGGCGCCTCGCTCAGGTGCCACCCCCACGCTGCCCCCCCCCCCCCCCCCCCCCCCGCTGCCGCGCACCACCATCGCGGGCCGCATTGCGACGAGGCTCGCAGCAACGCCTGCCCCCCGCTGGGGCCCACCGCTGCCACGAAGCCTTGTTGTGTCACGCATCGCCGCCCGCCTGCTACCCGCGCTACCAGACGCGCCTGCATGCGAGGAAGAGGCCAAGGACAGCGACACGATGGACTGGGCGCCAACTGGGACAAACGAGAAGACCAAGGAGAGCAAGCCGCACGACGAAGCGCCAGGGCAGGTCGACGAGGAGATCATCGACGACGCCGACGGCGGGTGGCTCCTGCGCTTCGACGGTGCCTGCCGTGTAAACCCAGGCTCAGGAGGCGTTGGAGCAGCTCTCTTCAAGCCCAGCGGCCCCGTAGTGTGGACTTGTTCTCACTACGACCCGAGCAACACGGCAACGAACAACACCGCAGAGTACACTGCGTTGCTGCTCGGGACCAGGGCTGCCGCCGACCACGGCGTCACGAAGCTGCGCATCGAGGGCGACAGCACGCTGGTCATCCAGCAAGTGCGGGGCATCTTCGCGACGAGAAGCTCCGAGCACTGCACAACAAGGTCAAGCTCGAGCTTGCGCGCGTGGGGAGCTTCTCGCTCCACCACATCGACCGGCAGGCGAACGGCCACGCCGACCGCCTCGCCAACGCTGGCCTCGACCGTCGCCGCACCAAGCTCGAGTGCAGTGTGCACCCCGATGGTAGGGACTGCACCAACACCTCCGTGGCGACCGCAGTGCCTACTGCTCCTGCAGCGCCCTTGCCCCCAACTCGGCCCCCTGCAACTACCGCCGTTTCGTCTCATGATGACGACCACAGCGACCAAGGCGACATCGACGACGGCGAGGTGTACGCCGCAATGTTGTGTATCGGCCCCGATGCTGTGCCGCACCGCCGACCGCGCCTCCGCCTACGGCGCTTGACGGACGAGGAGTCCGAGGAGGCTGGCGACGTAGTGGAGCGACTGGCAGCGTCGCTGGTGGCGAAGATTGCAGACGCGCCCGACTGGGAGACGGCGGAGGGCTACATCACAGCCCTACCGTACGCCCTCTACGACAAGTTGCAGCCGTACTCCCAGTCCCAGCACCAACCTCCACGTCACCAGCAGCAACAGCAGCAGCGGCAACAACCACGGCAGCAGCAGCAAACACGGCAGCGTCGACAGCGGAGATGCAAGCGCGGCGGTGGCAGCGGAAGACGCGCCGCCGCCGGCCCCCACGGGTGACACGCCACCACCGCGAACACCGGATCGACGAAGCCCTCGACGACCTCCACGCGCTCGAGAGCATGCGCCCCCACGACAGGCCGGCCATCGACAAGGCCAGGCGTCGAGTCGGTCGCATCCGCTCCGCCCTTGACCAGCACCTATTGCGCCATCGCTTCGACACCGACGAGAAAGCGTGTGTGGACACCATCCTGGCCGTCGTGCGCGAAAAGGAAAAGACGGCATTAGTGACGACAACAACGCAAACAGCGGCCCCGCCTCATCCTGCGCCAGCTTCAACCCCTTCGACGGCGGTGGACGACGGAATCTGCCCGATCCCAGGAGACTTGCTCCATGCCTTCTTCACAGACGTGAGCACGCCGCGCACAGAGTTCGACGCAGACTCGCGCAACGGAGTTCGTTTTCGGGAGGCTCTTGCTCAGCTGCCCGCTGCCATCGTAGCCACGGAGCTACTCATGGAGCCGCCGTCGCCGGACGAGGTTGAAGTCCAGTTGCAACGTGTGCGGGGCACGTCCAGCCCCGGCTTGGACGGGGTGGGGTACGACGCCTACAAGACCTTCACACAGCAACCCCTACCGGCCCTGCACGACGCTTTCTCCAGGTGTTGGACTGATCAGCGCGTCCCACAGAGCTGGAAGCTCGGAGTCGTGCGGCTTCTGTTCAAGAAAGGAGATCGGCAGGACCCCGCCAACTGGAGGCCGATCTGCCTCCAGCAAGCCGTCTACAAGCTGTACGCCGGTATCCTGGCCCACCGTCTCACACGCTGGCTCGACGCCAACACCCGGCACGCCGACGCACAGAAGGGATTCCGCGCGGATAACGGCTGTGGGGAACACAATTTCCTCGCAGCCACGCTGACGGACAACGCCCGCCGCCGACGCCGCGAGCTGCACGTGGTCTGGTACGACATCAAGAACGCGTTCGGCTGTGTGCCCCACGAGCTGCTGTAGGAGGTGCTGAGGCGCATGGGAGTGCCTGCGCAGTTCATTGCGTGCTGCCAAGGGATCTACGACGCGGTAGCAGGCCATGTGCAGCTGTTTGTCATGGCCTAGTGGAGTAAATGGTTTTCTTCTAATGAATCGGTAACTGGTTTGACTTTTGATACCTAGCTCTAAGTCAACATTAGGCAGAATGCTTGTATTACGATGTACTATCCGTAAAAATTTGAAATCGTTAAATTGTGCGGTAAATAGGGCGAATATGTAACAACGGATTTCGTGTTTCTGGGTTAAAGTTAGGACGATGTCACTGGTAGTCAAAGGGCAACAAAACATATGATTATCCACCTGCTATATATGCATGCGAGTTTGAATTTTTTTTGTCGATAGAAAATCCTGTCGTACCAATGTGTTTGGTTTGGCATTTGTTTTGCTCTCAATACTTAAGTTTATTGTTTGGCAAGACGTTGTTTCTGTGTCGGGGCAATAGCAACATCAATTTGGCACCGGCAGTGCAGCCCTAGATGCGGTGGCTGGTGCGAATGCAGTGGCGAGTCAGCTGGAGATCCAGCTGCCTAGCTTCGCGCTTGTGAAGCTTGAGCTTCTCTGTGTAGGCCATGAAGTTGCTGGTCTGCACCGAGCCCAGCGAGCCGTACACTATGGCAGCAGTCTGCACTCGCCATCCCTTGTGCCGCAGCTCCGCCACGATCGGTTAGTACTTGAGATACTTGTGATCGTGGCTGAGCTGCGGCAAGGAGTGGCGAGCGCGAGCCGCTTGGATTTCGAACGTGACCGCCAAGTCGGCGATCACCATCGTCTTGGCGTCCACGTTCCTGAGCACAATGTCTGGGCGTAGAGCTGCGCCTGTGTACTCGGGTACAGTCTGGTTCAGGCGCAGCTCTGTGGGAGACTTGGCGCGGTCGAGCGCGCCGCGGATCTTGGACCCAATCTGCTCCAGGGCGTCGTCGTGACGCTGGCGAATGGCGTCCATGTTGGACTCGCAGTGGTTGAGTACATGTGCCAGCGTCTCAGCCGAGGAGCAGGTTGGGTCCCTGCAGGTCGTGTGGGCCCGCAGTCATTTGCGCTTGAGCACCGAGTTAGTATCGACTTGGTTGAGGAGGCCCTTCACCCCGAAGCGGTAGTCGTCGTCCGACAGGCCCGCTCCGGTCGTCATGAACTTGGCGCCCACCCCACCGTGCACGCGCACCGTCTTGCCCTGGTCCACCATGCCCTTCCATTGGGTCTGGTGGCGAATCTTCAGGTGTAGTTTCACGTGCCGCAGCACAGTCTTGTGCGTAAGCCACTTGTTGTGGTGCGGCACGCGGAAGCGGAGCGGGCCATGGGCCTCTGTCTCGTCGCAGTGCTCGAGCCGCAGGTGGTAGATGCGCAGCCACCGCTGCACGTCGGACCACAGCGAGGCAATGTCACCGTTGCGACGGAGAACCTCAGCGTGTGGCGAGGCGGCGAGCTCGGAGTTCAGGAAGCTGCGCACGAGCTCGTCATCGCGTCCGCGCCAATGGTCTTCTTGCAGGCGGTAGCGCTTGCACACCACCTGGCAAGCCTGCGCTCTTGCCACTGCTTGGATGGCTGGGTCCTTGGAATGCAGCATCTGCCATGCGTGAGCAAGCTGTAGGACGCGGTGCATCTCCACGAGCGGCTGCAGGCCCAGGCCTCCACTTCACGTTGGGGTGTACAGCACCTCGTTGGTGGCTGAGCGAGGCAGGCCCAGCAGATGACGCAAGTCCTTGGATACGACGCAGTCAAATGCCTGCAGCGGTGACTGTAGCGGTTGCAGGTGGCGCAGCGCGTACTCCACCTCGGGGTAGACCTACACCTTGAGCGCGCGCACCTGCCAGACCCGACGTCAACAGTGCAACCACCTCCCGCTTGAGCTGCTTGAGCTTCGGCTCGAGCTTAAGACGAAGGCTCACATGGTCGAACCCGTCACCCACGCCCAGGTAACGATAGCTGTCGTGGAGTCTGAGCGTGGTGATGGCGTCGCCGTGGACCTCAAGGTGCATGCTGCTGTCTCGAGTAGGGTTGCCGCGGGCGTTGATCGTCACCGCGAGGCTGACGCACTTGCCAGAGTTAGAGCGTAATCCTAACTACGCGAGGAAGCTAGCGGCGCTGTCGTGGCAATTGCGGATGCCGGCAGCGCTGTCGCTGGACACCTTGAGATCATCGGCGCCAGTGTCACACCGACGATCGGCGCCGGTGGCACACCGATGCCGTCGAGCTTCTCGAGGTGGAGCACGAGGGGTACCAGCGCTGCGATGAACAGAAGCGGGCTGAGCGGGCAGACTTGGTACACGCCCACTTCTTGTCTCACCGGGTCTGTCGCACCGTCCACCTCGTTAGCCACCACAAAGGCCGAGTCCCTGTAGATGTCTTTGCAGCGGGCGATGAAGCCGGTGTCAACGCCAAGGTGGCGGAGCACGCGCCACATGAGCTGCTGGGGAAGCGAGCCAAAGGCGCTGCGGAGGTCTTACCAGACTTGGTACAGCTTGCGGTGTTGCCGGCGGGTCTGATCCAGCAAGGTGGTGGTCGCGAAATTATGTTCGTGGAAGGCCCTGAACCCCTTCTGAGCCATCGGTAGTCGGTCGTTTCCCTCCAACCAGCGGGAGAGCCGATGTGCCAGCAGCCCACTGTAGAGCTTGTAATTTGTGGGCCGCAGAACTAGTCTCCAGTTTGTCGGCTGCTTGGGGACGCCCTTCTTGTGGATGAGGCGTACGATGCCCACCTTCCACAGACGCGGCACACGACGGTGCCTCCAGCAGACCTGGAACACTGCGTGGAGGAGCGGCACGAGCTGCGCGGCGAAGCGGCTGTAGATGCTGTAGTCAATACCGTCGTGGCCCGGACTGGAGGTCTTGGCCGCGCGTGCGAGCTGGACCTCCACCTCGTCGAATGCGTCAATCTCCGCGCTGCTCCGTTGTTGTTTGCGGTGGCTGGCACGAATGACATGGGTAGATATCTGGAGATTCGGCTGCCTAGTCTCGCGCTTGTGGATCTTGAGCTTCTCCGTGTAGGTCTTGTGGTCGTGGCTGAGCTGCAGCGAGGATTGACGAGTGTGACCCCAAGTCGGCGATCACCACCGTCTTGACGGCCATGTTTTTAAGTACAATGTTGATCGCAGAGCTGCATCTGTGTACTCGGGTACAGTTTGGTTCAGGCCCTGTCGGAAACTAGGCGCAGTCGAGTGCGCCGCGGATCTTGGATCAAATCTACTCAAGGGCGTTGTCGTGACGCTGGCGAGTTGCGTTCATGTTGAAGCCGCAGAGGTTAAGCACATGGACCAGCGTCTCCACCTACGAGCAGGTTGGGTATCTCCGGGACTTGTGGAACCAAGCACCCGCACGTTGACGATGTGTACATCACCTCATTGGTGGCACAGCTAGGCTTACCAAGTGCGAAACCCTACGTTTTGCAGCGCTTTAACTATCAGTGGCGTACATTGTGCACCCTAACCCAAACCCAGAAGCACGAAATCCGTTGTGACGTACTCGCCCGATTTAACGACCTATCTAACGATTTAAAAAAAATTACAGGTAGTACATCGTAATACAAACATTCTGTAGTAACATTGACTTTGCGCTAGGTATCAAAAGTCAAACCAGTTACAGTTTCGCTAAATCAAACCGTTTACTCTACGAAACCATGAGAAACATCTGCACATTGCAAAATTGAAGTTGGTATTGCCCCGACACATAAACAACGTCTTGCCAAACAGCTAACTTAATATTGAGAGCAAAACAAATGTCAAACCAAACACATTAGGACGACAGGATTTTCTATCGACAAAAAAACAAACAAGCACGCAGACATTCCAAATGCAAAATCGTACGTTTTGCAGCTCTTCGACTATCAGTGGCATCTATTGTACACCCTAACCCAAACCCAGAAGCACGAAATCCGTTGTGACGTACTCGCCCGATTTAACGACCTATCTAACGATTTAAAAAATTACAGGTAGTACATCGTAATACAAACATTCTGTAGTAACATTGACTTAGCGCTAGGTATCAAAAGTCAAACCAGTTACAGTTTCGCTAAAAGAAACCATTTACTCTACAAAACCATGAGAAACATCTGCACATTGCAAAATTGAAGTTGGTATTGCCCCGACACATAAACAACGTCTTGCCAAACAATTAACTTAAACAATGAGAACAAAACAAATGTCAAACCAAACACATTAGGACGACAGGATTTTCTATCGACAAAAAAACAAACACGCACGCAGATATTCCAAATGCGAAATCGTACGTTTTGCAGCTCTTCAACTATCAGTGGCATCTATTGTACACCCTAACCCAAACCCAGAAGCACGAAATCCGTTGTGACGTACTCGCCCGATTTAACGACCTATCTAACGATTTAATTTTTTTACAGGTAATACATCGTAGTACAAACATTCTGTAGTAACATTGACTTAGCGCTAGGTATCAAAAGTCAAACCAGTTACAGTTTCGCTAAATCAAACCGTTTACTCTACGAAACCATGAGAAACATCTGCACATTGCAAAATTGAAGTTGGTATTGCCCCGACACATAAACAACGTCTTGCCAAACAGTTAACTTAATATTGAGAGCAAAACAAATGTCAAACCAAACACATTAGGACGACAGGATTTTCTATCGACAAAAAAACAAACAAGCACGCAGACATTCCAAATGCAAAATCGTACGTTTTGCAGCTCTTCGACTATCAGTGGCATCTATTGTACACCCTAACCCAAACCCAGAAGCACGAAATCCGTTGTGACGTACTCGCCCGATTTAACGACCTATCTAACGATTTAAAAAATTACAGGTAGTACATCGTAATACAAACATTCTGTAGTAACATTGACTTAGCGCTAGGTATCAAAAGTCAAACCAGTTACAGTTTCGCTAAATCAAACCGTTTACTCTACGAAACCATGAGAAACATCTGCACATTGCAAAATTGAAGTTGGTATTGCCCCGACACATAAACAACGTCTTGCCAAACAGTTAACTTAATATTGAGAGCAAAACAAATGTCAAACCAAACACATTAGGACGACAGGATTTTCTATCGACAAAAAAACAAACACGCACGCAGATATTCCAAATGCGAAATCGTACGTTTTGCAGCTCTTCAACTATCAGTGGCATCTATTGTACACCCTAACCCAAACCCAGAAGCACGAAATCCGTTGTGACGTACTCGCCCGATTTAACGACCTATCTAACGATTTAAAAAATTACAGGTAGTACATCGTAATACAAACATTCTGTAGTAACATTGACTTAGCGCTAGGTATCAAAAGTCAAAGCAGTTACAGTTTCGCTAAATCAAACCGTTTACTCTACGAAACCATGAGAAACATCTGCACATTGCAAAATTGAAGTTGGTATTGCCCCGACACATAAACAACGTCTTGCCAAACAATTAACTTAAACAATGAGAACAAAACAAATGTCAAACCAAACACATTAGGACGACAGGATTTTCTATCGACAAAAAAACAAACACGCACGCAGACAAGTCAAATTGCGAAATCGTACGATTTGCAGCTCTTCGACTATCAGTGGCATCTATTGTACACCCTAACCCAAACCCAGAAGCACGAAATCCGTTGTGACGTACTCGCCCGATTTAACGACCTATCTAACGATTTAAAAAAAAATTACAAGTAGTACATCGTAATACAAACATTCTGTAGTAACATTGACTTAGCGCTAGGTATTAAAAGTCAAACCAGTTACAGTTTCGCTAAAAGAAACCATTTACTCTACAAAACCATGAGAAACATCTGCACATTGCAAAATTGAAGTTGGTATTGCCCCGACACATAAACAACGTCTTGCCAAACAGTTAACTTAATATTGAGAGCAAAACAAATGTCAAACCAAACACATTAGGACGACAGGATTTTCTATCGACAAAAAAACAAACACGCACGCAGATATTCCAAATGCGAAATCGTACGTTTTGCAGCTCTTCGACTATCAGTGGCATCTATTGTACACCCTAACCCAAACCCAGAAGCACGAAATCCGTTGTGACGTACTCGCCCGATTTAACGACCTATCTAACGATTTAAAATTTTTACAGGTAGTACATCGTAGTACAAACATTCTGTAGTAACATTGACTTAGCGCTAGGTATCAAAAGTCAAACCAGTTACAGTTTCGCTAAAAGAAACCGTTTACTCTACGAAACCATGAGAAACATCTGCACATTGCAAAATTGAAGTTGGTATTGCCCCGACACATAAACAACGTCTTGCCAAACAATTAACTTAAACAATGAGAGCAAAACCAATGTCAAACCAAACACATTAGGACGACAGGATTTTCTATCGACAAAAAAACAAACACGCACGCAGATATTCCAAATGCGAAATCGTACGTTTTGCAGCTCTTCGACTATCAGTGGCATCTATTGTACACCCTAACCCAAACCCAGAAGCACGAAATCCGTTGTGACGTACTCGCCCGATTTAACGACCTATCTAACGATTTAATTTTTTTACAGGTAATACATCGTAGTACAAACATTCTGTAGTAACATTGACTTAGCGCTAGGTATCAAAAGTCAAAGCAGTTACAGTTTCGCTAAAAGAAACCGTTTACTCTACGAAACCATGAGAAACATCTGCACATTGCAAAATTGAAGTTGGTATTGCCCCGACACATAAACAACGTCTTGCCAAACAGTTAACTTAATATTGAGAGCAAAACAAATGTCAAACCAAACACATTAGGACGACAGGATTTTCTATCGACAAAAAAACAAACACGCACGCCGACATTCCAAATGCGAAATAGTACGTTTTGCAGCTCTTCGACTATCAGTGGCATCTATTGTACACCCTAACCCAAACCCAGAAGCACGAAATCCGTTGTGACGTACTCGCCCGATTTAACGACCTATCTAACGATTTAATTTTTTTACAGGTAATACATCGTAGTACAAACATTCTGTAGTAACATTGACTTAGCGCTAGGTATCAAAAGTCAAACCAGTTACAGTTTCGCTAAAAGAAACCGTTTACTCTACGAAACCATGAGAAACATCTGCACATTGCAAAATTGAAGTTGGTATTGCCCCGACACATAAACAACGTCTTGCCAAACAATTAACTTAAACAATGAGAGCAAAACAAATGTCAAACCAAACACATTAGGACGACAGGATTTTCTATCGACAAAAAAACAAACAAGCACGCAGACAAGTCAAATTGCGAAATCGTACGATTTGCAGCTCTTCGACTATCAGTGGCATCTATTGTACACCCTAACCCAAACCCAGAAGCACGAAATCCGTTGTGACGTACTCGCCCGATTTAACGACCTATCTAACGATTTAAAAAAAAAATACAGGTAGTACATCGTAATACAAACATTCTGTAGTAACATTGACTTAGCGCTAGGTATTAAAAGTCAAACCAGTTACAGTTTCGCTAAAAGAAACCATTTACTCTACAAAACCATGAGAAACATCTGCACATTGCAAAATTGAAGTTGGTATTGCCCCGACACATAAACAACGTCTTGCCAAACAGTTAACTTAATATTGAGAGCAAAACAAATGTCAAGCCAAACACATTAGGACGACAGGATTTTCTATCGACAAAAAAACAAACACGCACGCAGACATTTCAAATGCGAAATCGTACGTTTTGCAGCTCTTCAACTATCAGTGGCATCTATTGTACACCCTAACCCAAACCCAGAAGCACGAAATCCGTTGTGACGTACTCGCCCGATTTAACGACCTATCTAACGATTTAATTTTTTTACAGGTAGTACATCGTAATACAAACATTCTGTAGTAACATTGACTTAGCGCTAGGTATCAAAAGTCAAACCAGTTACAGTTTCGCTAAATCAAACCGTTTACTCTACGAAACCATGAGAAACATCTGCACATTGCAAAATTGAAGTTGGTATTGCCCCGACACATAAACAACGTCTTGCCAAACAGTTAACTTAATATTGAGAGCAAAACAAATGTCAAACCAAACACATTAGGACGACAGGATTTTCTATCGACAAAAAAACAAACACGCACGCAGATATTCCAAATGCGAAATCGTACGTTTTGCAGCTCTTCGACTATCAGTGGCATCTATTGTACACCCTAACCCAAACCCAGAAGCACGAAATCCGTTGTGACGTACTCGCCCGATTTAACGACCTATCTAACGATTTAATTTTTTTACAGGTAGTACATCGTAGTACAAACATTCTGTAGTAACATTGACTTAGCGCTAGGTATCAAAAGTCAAAGCAGTTACAGTTTCGCTAAAAGAAACCGTTTACTCTACGAAACCATGAGAAACATCTGCACATTGCAAAATTGAAGTTGGTATTGCCCCGACACATAAACAACGTCTTGCCAAACAATTAACTTAAACAATGAGAGCAAAACCAATGTCAAACCAAACACATTAGGACGACAGGATTTTCTATCGACAAAAAACAAACACGCACGCAGATATTCCAAATGCGAAATCGTACGTTTTGCAGCTCTTCGACTATCAGTGGCATCTATTGTACACCCTAACCCAAACCCAGAAGCACGAAATCCGTTGTGACGTACTCGCCCGATTTAACGACCTATCGAACGATTTCAAAATTTTACAGATAGTACACCGTAATACAAACATTCTGTAGTAACATTGACTTAGCGCTAGGTATCAAAAGTCAAACCAGTTACAGTTTCGCTAAATCAAACCGTTTACTCTACGAAACCATGAGAAACATCTGCACATTGCAAAATTGAAGTTGGTATTGCCCCGACACATAAACAACGTCTTGCCAAACAATTAACTTAAACAATGAGAGCAAAACAAATGTCAAACCAAACACATTAGGACGACAGGATTTTCTATCGACAAAAAAACAAACACGCACGCAGATATTCCAAATGCGAAATCGTACGTTTTGCAGCTCTTCGACTATCAGTGGCATCTATTGTACACCCTAACCCAAACCCAGAAGCACGAAATCCGTTGTGACGTACTCGCCCGATTTAACGACCTATCTAACGATTTAATTTTTTTACAGGTAGTACATCGTAGTACAAACATTCTGTAGTAACATTGACTTTGCGCTAGGTATCAAAAGTCAAAGCAGTTACAGTTTCGCTAAAAGAAACCGTTTACTCTACGAAACCATGAGAAACATCTGCACATTGCAAAATTGAAGTTGGTATTGCCCCGACACATAAACAACGTCTTGCCAAACAATTAACTTAAACAATGAGAGCAAAACCAATGTCAAACCAAACACATTAGGACGACAGGATTTTCTATCGACAAAAAAACAAACACGCACGCAGATATTCCAAATGCGAAATCGTACGTTTTGCAGCTCTTCGACTATCAGTGGCATCTATTGTACACCCTAACCCAAACCCAGAAGCACGAAATCCGTTGTGACGTACTCGCCCGATTTAACGACCTATCTAACGATTTAATTTTTTTACAGGTAATACATCGTAGTACAAACATTCTGTAGTAACATTGACTTAGCGCTAGGTATCAAAAGTCAAAGCAGTTACAGTTTCGCTAAAAGAAACCGTTTACTCTACGAAACCATGAGAAACATCTGCACATTGCAAAATTGAAGTTGGTATTGCCCCGACACATAAACAACGTCTTGCCAAACAGTTAACTTAATATTGAGAGCAAAACAAATGTCAAACCAAACACATTAGGACGACAGGATTTTCTATCGACAAAAAAACAAACACGCACGCCGACATTCCAAATGCGAAATAGTACGTTTTGCAGCTCTTCGACTATCAGTGGCATCTATTGTACACCCTAACCCAAACCCAGAAGCACGAAATCCGTTGTGACGTACTCGCCCGATTTAACGACCTATCTAACGATTTAATTTTTTTACAGGTAATACATCGTAGTACAAACATTCTGTAGTAACATTGACTTAGCGCTAGGTATCAAAAGTCAAAGCAGTTACAGTTTCGCTAAAAGAAACCGTTTACTCTACGAAACCATGAGAAACATCTGCACATTGCAAAATTGAAGTTGGTATTGCCCCGACACATAAACAACGTCTTGCCAAACAGTTAACTTAATATTGAGAGCAAAACAAATGTCAAACCAAACACATTAGGACGACAGGATTTTCTATCGACAAAAAAACAAACACGCACGCCGACATTCCAAATGCGAAATAGTACGTTTTGCAGCTCTTCGACTATCAGTGGCATCTATTGTACACCCTAACCCAAACCCAGAAGCACGAAATCCGTTGTGACGTACTCGCCCGATTTAACGACCTATCTAACGATTTAATTTTTTTACAGGTAATACATCGTAGTACAAACATTCTGTAGTAACATTGACTTTGCGCTAGGTATCAAAAGTCAAACCAGTTACAGTTTCGCTAAATCAAACCGTTTACTCTACGAAACCATGAGAAACATCTGCACATTGCAAAATTGAAGTTGGTATTGCCCCGACACATAACCAACGTCTTGCCAAACAATTAACTTAAACAATGAGAGCAAAACAAATGTCAAACCAAGCACATTAGGACGACAGGATTTTCTATCGACATAAAAACAAACACGCACGCAGACATTCCAAATGCGAAATCGTACGATTTGCAGCTCTTCGACTATCAGTGGCATCTATTGTACACCCTAACCCAAACCCAGAAGCACGAAATCCGTTGTGACGTACTCGCCCGATTTAACGACCTATCTAACGATTTAAACAATTACAGGTAATACATCGTAGTACAAACATTCTGTAGTAACATTGACTTAGCGCTAGGTATCAAAAGTCAAAGCAGTTACAGTTTCGCTAAAAGAAACCATTTACTCTACGAAACCATGAGAAACATCTGCAGATTGCAAAATTGAAGTTGGTATTGCCCCGACACATAAACAACGTCTTGCCAAACAATTAACTTAAACAATGAGAGCAAAACAAATGTCAAACCAAACACATTAGGACGACAGGATTTTCTATCGACAAAAAAACAAACACGCACGCAGATATTCCAAATGCGAAATCGTACGTTTTGCAGCTCTTCGACTATCAGTGGCATCTATTGTACACCCTAACCCAAACCCAGAAGCACGAAATCCGTTGTGACGTACTCGCCCGATTTAACGACCTATCTAACGATTTAATTTTTTTACAGGTAATACATCGTAGTACAAACATTCTGTAGTAACATTGACTTAGCGCTAGGTATCAAAAGTCAAAGCAGTTACAGTTTCGCTTAAAGAAACCGTTTACTCTACGAAACCATGAGAAACATCTGCACATTGCAAAATTGAAGTTGGTATTGCCCCGACACATAACCAACGTCTTGCCAAACAATTAACTTAAACAATGAGAGCAAAACAAATGTCAAACCAAGCACATTAGGACGACAGGATTTTCTATCGACATAAAAACAAACACGCACGCAGACATTCCAAATGCGAAATCGTACGATTTGCAGCTCTTCGACTATCAGTGGCATCTATTGTACACCCTAACCCAAACCCAGAAGCACGAAATCCGTTGTGACGTACTCGCCCGATTTAACGACCTATCTAACGATTTAAACAATTACAGGTAATACATCGTAGTACAAACATTCTGTAGTAACATTGACTTAGCGCTAGGTATCAAAAGTCAAAGCAGTTACAGTTTCGCTAAAAGAAACCATTTACTCTACGAAACCATGAGAAACATCTGCACATTGCAAAATTGAAGTTGGTATTGCCCCGACACATAAACAACGTCTTGCCAAACAATTAACTTAAACAATGAGAGCAAAACAAATGTCAAACCAAACACATTAGGACGACAGGATTTTCTATCGACAAAAAAACAAACACGCACGCAGATATTCCAAATGCGAAATCGTACGTTTTGCAGCTCTTCGACTATCAGTGGCATCTATTGTACACCCTAACCCAAACCCAGAAGCACGAAATCCGTTGTGACGTACTCGCCCGATTTAACGACCTATCTAACGATTTAATTTTTTTACAGGTAATACATCGTAGTACAAACATTCTGTAGTAACATTGACTTAGCGCTAGGTATCAAAAGTCAAAGCAGTTACAGTTTCGCTAAAAGAAACCGTTTACTCTACGAAACCATGAGAAACATCTGCACATTGCAAAATTGAAGTTGGTATTGCCCCGACACATAACCAACGTCTTGCCAAACAATTAACTTAAACAATGAGAGCAAAACAAATGTCAAACCAAGCACATTAGGACGACAGGATTTTCTATCGACATAAAAACAAACACGCACGCAGACATTCCAAATGCGAAATCGTACGATTTGCAGCTCTTCGACTATCAGTGGCATCTATTGTACACCCTAACCCAAACCCAGAAGCACGAAATCCGTTGTGACGTACTCGCCCGATTTAACGACCTATCTAACGATTTAAAAAAAAATACAGGTAGTACATCGTAATACAAACATTCTGTAGTAACATTGACTGAGCGCTAGGTATCAAAAGTCAAAGCAGTTACAGTTTCGCTAAATCAAACCATTTACTCTACGAAACCATGAGAAACATCTGCACATTGCAAAATTGAAGTTGGTATTGCCCCGACACATAAACAACGTCTTGCCAAACAGTTAACTTAATATTGAGAGCAAAACAAATGTCAAACCAAACACATTAGGACGACAGGATTTTCTATCGACAAAAAAACAAACACGCACGCAGACATTCCAAATGCGAAAATCGTACGTTTTGCAGCTCTTCGACTATCAGTGGCATCTATTGTACACCCTAACCCAAACCCAGAAGCACGAAATCCGTTGTGACGTACTCGCCCGATTTAACGACCTATCTAACGATTTAATTTTTTTACAGGTAATACATCGTAGTACAAACATTCTGTAGTAACATTGACTTTGCGCTAGGTATCAAAAGTCAAACCAGTTACAGTTTCGCTAAAAGAAACCGTTTACTCTACGAAACCATGAGAAACATCTGCACATTGCAAAATTGAAGTTGGTATTGCCCCGACACATAAACAACGTCTTGCCAAACAGTTAACTTAATATTGAGAGCAAAACAAATGTCAAACCAAACACATTAGGACGACAGGATTTTCTATCGACAAAAAAACAAACACGCACGCAGATATTCCAAATGCGAAATAGTACGTTTTGCAGCTCTTCGACTATCAGTGGCATCTATTGTACACCCTAACCCAAACCCAGAAGCACGAAATCCGTTGTGACGTACTCGCCCGATTTAACGACCTATCTAACGATTTAATTTTTTTACAGGTAATACATCGTAATACAAACATTCTGTAGTAACATTGACTGAGCGCTAGGTATCAAAAGTCAAACCAGTTACAGTTTCGCTAAATCAAACCATTTACTCTACAAAACCATGAGAAACATCTGTACATTGCAAAATTGAAGTTGGTATTGCCCTGACACATAAACAACGTCTTGCCAAACAGTTAACTTAATAGTGAGAACAAAACAAATGTCAAACCAAACATATTAGGACGACAGGATTTTCTATCGACAAAAAAACAAACACGCACGCAGACATTCCAAATGCGAAATCGTACGATTTGCAGCTCTTCGACTATCAGTGGCATCTATTGTACACCCTAACCCAAACCCAGAAGCACGAAATCCGTTGTGACGTACTCGCCCGATTTAACGACCTATCTAACGATTTAAAAAAAAATACAGGTAGTACATCGTAATACAAACATTCTGTAGTAACATTGACTGAGCGCTAGGTATCAAAAGTCAAAGCAGTTACAGTTTCGCTAAAAGAAACCGTTTACTCTACGAAACCATGAGAAACATCTGCACATTGCAAAATTGAAGTTGGTATTGCCCCGACACATAAACGTCTTGCCAAAACAGTTAACTTAATATTGAGAGCAAAACCAATGTCAAACCAGGCACATTAGGACGACAGGAATTTCTATCGACAAAAAAACAAACACGCACGCAGACATTCGAAATGCGAAATCGTATGTTTCTAGCTCTTTGCGTATCAGTGGCATTTATTGTACACCCTACCCAAACCCAGAAGCACGAAATCCGTTGTTACATAATCGCCCGATTTAACGACCTATCTAACGATTTAAAAAAATTACAGATAGTACATCGTAATACAAACATTCTGTAGTAACATTGACTGAGCGCTAGGTATCAAAAGTCAAACCAGTTACAGTTTCGCTAAATCAAACCATTTACTCTACGAAACCATGAGAAACATCTGCACATTGCAAAATTGAAGTTGGTATTTCCCCGACACATAAACAACGTCTTGCCAAACAGTTAACTTAATATTGAGAGCAAAACAAATGTCAAACCAAACACATTAGGACGACAGGATTTTCTATCGACAAAAAACAAACACGCACGCAGATATTCCAAATGCGAAATCGTACGTTTTGCAGCTCTTCGACTATCAGTGGCATCTATTGTACACCCTAACCCAAACCCAGAAGCACGAAATCCGTTGTGACGTACTCGCCCGATTTAACGACCTATCTAACGATTTAATTTTTTTACAGGTAATACATCGTAATACAAACATTCTGTAGTAACATTGACTGAGCGCTAGGTATCAAAAGTCAAACCAGTTACAGTTTCGCTAAATCAAACCATTTACTCTACGAAACCATGAGAAACATCTGTACATTGCAAAATTGAAGTTGGTATTGCCCTGACACATAAACAACGTCTTGCCAAACAGTTAACTTAATAGTGAGAGCAAAACCAATGTCAAGCCAAACACATTGGGACGACAGGATTTTCTATCGACAAAAAATCAAACACGCATGCAGACATTCCAAATGCGAAATCGTATGTTTCTAGCTCTTTGCGTATCAGTGGCATTTATTGTACACCCTACCCAAACCCAGAAGCACGAAATCCGTTGTGACGTACTCGCCCGATTTAACGACCTATCTTACGATTTAAGTTTTTTTACAGATAGTACATCGTAATACAAACATTCTGTAGTAACATTGACTGAGCGCTAGGTATCAAAGGTCAAACCAGTTACAGTTTCGCTAGAATAAACCATTTACTCTACGAAACCATGAGAAACATCTGCACTTTGCAAAATTGAAGTTGGTATTGCCCCGACACATAAACGTCTTGCCAAAACAGTTAACTTAATATTGAGAGCAAAACAAATGTCAAACCAAACACATTAGGACGACAGGATTTTCTATCGACAAAAAAACAAACACGCACGCAGATATTCCAAATGCGAAATAGTACGTTTTGCAGCTCTTCGACTATCAGTGGCATCTATTGTACACCCTAACCCAAACCCAGAAGCACGAAATCCGTTGTGACGTACTCGCCCGATTTAACGACCTATCTAACGATTTAATTTTTTTACAGGTAATACATCGTAGTACAAACATTCTGTAGTAACATTGACTTTGCGCTAGGTATCAAAAGTCAAACCAGTTACAGTTTCGCTAAATCAAACCGTTTACTCTACGAAACCATGAGAAACATCTGCACATTGCAAAATTGAAGTTGGTATTGCCCCGACACATAACCAACGTCTTGCCAAACAATTAACTTAAACAATGAGAGCAAAACAAATGTCAAACCAAGCACATTAGGACGACAGGATTTTCTATCGACATAAAAACAAACACGCACGCAGACATTCCAAATGCGAAATCGTACGATTTGCAGCTCTTCGACTATCAGTGGCATCTATTGTACACCCTAACCCAAACCCAGAAGCACGAAATCCGTTGTGACGTACTCGCCCGATTTAACGACCTATCTAACGATTTAAACAATTACAGGTAATACATCGTAGTACAAACATTCTGTAGTAACATTGACTTAGCGCTAGGTATCAAAAGTCAAAGCAGTTACAGTTTCGCTAAAAGAAACCATTTACTCTACGAAACCATGAGAAACATCTGCAGATTGCAAAATTGAAGTTGGTATTGCCCCGACACATAAACAACGTCTTGCCAAACAATTAACTTAAACAATGAGAGCAAAACAAATGTCAAACCAAACACATTAGGACGACAGGATTTTCTATCGACAAAAAAACAAACACGCACGCAGATATTCCAAATGCGAAATCGTATGTTTCTAGCTCTTCGACTATCAGTGGCATCTATTGTACACCCTAACCCAAACCCAGAAGCACGAAATCCGTTGTGACGTACTCGCCCGATTTAACGACCTATCTAACGATTTAATTTTTTTACAGGTAATACATCGTAGTACAAACATTCTGTAGTAACATTGACTTAGCGCTAGGTATCAAAAGTCAAAGCAGTTACAGTTTCGCTTAAAGAAACCGTTTACTCTACGAAACCATGAGAAACATCTGCACATTGCAAAATTGAAGTTGGTATTGCCCCGACACATAACCAACGTCTTGCCAAACAATTAACTTAAACAATGAGAGCAAAACAAATGTCAAACCAAGCACATTAGGACGACAGGATTTTCTATCGACATAAAAACAAACACGCACGCAGACATTCCAAATGCGAAATCGTACGATTTGCAGCTCTTCGACTATCAGTGGCATCTATTGTACACCCTAACCCAAACCCAGAAGCACGAAATCCGTTGTGACGTACTCGCCCGATTTAACGACCTATCTAACGATTTAAACAATTACAGGTAATACATCGTAGTACAAACATTCTGTAGTAACATTGACTTAGCGCTAGGTATCAAAAGTCAAAGCAGTTACAGTTTCGCTAAAAGAAACCATTTACTCTACGAAACCATGAGAAACATCTGCACATTGCAAAATTGAAGTTGGTATTGCCCCGACACATAAACAACGTCTTGCCAAACAATTAACTTAAACAATGAGAGCAAAACAAATGTCAAACCAAACACATTAGGACGACAGGATTTTCTATCGACAAAAAAACAAACACGCACGCAGATATTCCAAATGCGAAATCGTACGTTTTGCAGCTCTTCGACTATCAGTGGCATCTATTGTACACCCTAACCCAAACCCAGAAGCACGAAATCCGTTGTGACGTACTCGCCCGATTTAACGACCTATCTAACGATTTAATTTTTTTACAGGTAATACATCGTAGTACAAACATTCTGTAGTAACATTGACTTAGCGCTAGGTATCAAAAGTCAAAGCAGTTACAGTTTCGCTAAAAGAAACCGTTTACTCTACGAAACCATGAGAAACATCTGCACATTGCAAAATTGAAGTTGGTATTGCCCCGACACATAACCAACGTCTTGCCAAACAATTAACTTAAACAATGAGAGCAAAACAAATGTCAAACCAAGCACATTAGGACGACAGGATTTTCTATCGACATAAAAACAAACACGCACGCAGACATTCCAAATGCGAAATCGTACGATTTGCAGCTCTTCGACTATCAGTGGCATCTATTGTACACCCTAACCCAAACCCAGAAGCACGAAATCCGTTGTGACGTACTCGCCCGATTTAACGACCTATCTAACGATTTAAAAAAAAATACAGGTAGTACATCGTAATACAAACATTCTGTAGTAACATTGACTGAGCGCTAGGTATCAAAAGTCAAAGCAGTTACAGTTTCGCTAAATCAAACCATTTACTCTACGAAACCATGAGAAACATCTGCACATTGCAAAATTGAAGTTGGTATTGCCCCGACACATAAACAACGTCTTGCCAAACAGTTAACTTAATATTGAGAGCAAAACAAATGTCAAACCAAACACATTAGGACGACAGGATTTTCTATCGACAAAAAAACAAACACGCACGCAGACATTCCAAATGCGAAAATCGTACGTTTTGCAGCTCTTCGACTATCAGTGGCATCTATTGTACACCCTAACCCAAACCCAGAAGCACGAAATCCGTTGTGACGTACTCGCCCGATTTAACGACCTATCTAACGATTTAATTTTTTTACAGGTAATACATCGTAGTACAAACATTCTGTAGTAACATTGACTTTGCGCTAGGTATCAAAAGTCAAACCAGTTACAGTTTCGCTAAAAGAAACCGTTTACTCTACGAAACCATGAGAAACATCTGCACATTGCAAAATTGAAGTTGGTATTGCCCCGACACATAAACAACGTCTTGCCAAACAGTTAACTTAATATTGAGAGCAAAACAAATGTCAAACCAAACACATTAGGACGACAGGATTTTCTATCGACAAAAAAACAAACACGCACGCAGATATTCCAAATGCGAAATAGTACGTTTTGCAGCTCTTCGACTATCAGTGGCATCTATTGTACACCCTAACCCAAACCCAGAAGCACGAAATCCGTTGTGACGTACTCGCCCGATTTAACGACCTATCTAACGATTTAATTTTTTTACAGGTAATACATCGTAATACAAACATTCTGTAGTAACATTGACTGAGCGCTAGGTATCAAAAGTCAAACCAGTTACAGTTTCGCTAAATCAAACCATTTACTCTACAAAACCATGAGAAACATCTGTACATTGCAAAATTGAAGTTGGTATTGCCCTGACACATAAACAACGTCTTGCCAAACAGTTAACTTAATAGTGAGAACAAAACAAATGTCAAACCAAACATATTAGGACGACAGGATTTTCTATCGACAAAAAAACAAACACGCACGCAGACATTCCAAATGCGAAATCGTACGATTTGCAGCTCTTCGACTATCAGTGGCATCTATTGTACACCCTAACCCAAACCCAGAAGCACGAAATCCGTTGTGACGTACTCGCCCGATTTAACGACCTATCTAACGATTTAAAAAAAAATACAGGTAGTACATCGTAATACAAACATTCTGTAGTAACATTGACTGAGCGCTAGGTATCAAAAGTCAAAGCAGTTACAGTTTCGCTAAAAGAAACCGTTTACTCTACGAAACCATGAGAAACATCTGCACATTGCAAAATTGAAGTTGGTATTGCCCCGACACATAAACGTCTTGCCAAAACAGTTAACTTAATATTGAGAGCAAAACCAATGTCAAACCAGGCACATTAGGACGACAGGAATTTCTATCGACAAAAAAACAAACACGCACGCAGACATTCGAAATGCGAAATCGTATGTTTCTAGCTCTTTGCGTATCAGTGGCATTTATTGTACACCCTACCCAAACCCAGAAGCACGAAATCCGTTGTTACATAATCGCCCGATTTAACGACCTATCTAACGATTTAAAAAAATTACAGATAGTACATCGTAATACAAACATTCTGTAGTAACATTGACTGAGCGCTAGGTATCAAAAGTCAAACCAGTTACAGTTTCGCTAAATCAAACCATTTACTCTACGAAACCATGAGAAACATCTGCACATTGCAAAATTGAAGTTGGTATTTCCCCGACACATAAACAACGTCTTGCCAAACAGTTAACTTAATATTGAGAGCAAAACAAATGTCAAACCAAACACATTAGGACGACAGGATTTTCTATCGACAAAAAACAAACACGCACGCAGATATTCCAAATGCGAAATCGTACGTTTTGCAGCTCTTCGACTATCAGTGGCATCTATTGTACACCCTAACCCAAACCCAGAAGCACGAAATCCGTTGTGACGTACTCGCCCGATTTAACGACCTATCTAACGATTTAATTTTTTTACAGGTAATACATCGTAATACAAACATTCTGTAGTAACATTGACTGAGCGCTAGGTATCAAAAGTCAAACCAGTTACAGTTTCGCTAAATCAAACCATTTACTCTACGAAACCATGAGAAACATCTGTACATTGCAAAATTGAAGTTGGTATTGCCCTGACACATAAACAACGTCTTGCCAAACAGTTAACTTAATAGTGAGAGCAAAACCAATGTCAAGCCAAACACATTGGGACGACAGGATTTTCTATCGACAAAAAATCAAACACGCATGCAGACATTCCAAATGCGAAATCGTATGTTTCTAGCTCTTTGCGTATCAGTGGCATTTATTGTACACCCTACCCAAACCCAGAAGCACGAAATCCGTTGTGACGTACTCGCCCGATTTAACGACCTATCTTACGATTTAAGTTTTTTTACAGATAGTACATCGTAATACAAACATTCTGTAGTAACATTGACTGAGCGCTAGGTATCAAAGGTCAAACCAGTTACAGTTTCGCTAGAATAAACCATTTACTCTACGAAACCATGAGAAACATCTGCACTTTGCAAAATTGAAGTTGGTATTGCCCCGACACATAAACGTCTTGCCAAAACAGTTAACTTAATATTGAGAGCAAAACAAATGTCAAACCAGGCACATTAGGACGACAGGAATTTCTATCGACAAAAAAAACAAACACGCACGCAGACATTCGAAATGCGAAATCGTACGTTTTGCAGCTCTTTGACTATCAGTGGCATCTATTATACACCCTAACCCAAACCCAGAAGCACGAAATCCGTTGTGACGTACTCGCCCGATTTAACGACCTATCTAACGATTTTAAAATTTACGGATAGTACATCGTAATACAAACAATCTGCAGTAACGTTGGCGTAGCGCTAGGTATCATAAAGCAAACCGGTTAGCGATTCATCAGACGAATCCGTTTATTCCACTAGCCTATGACAAACAGCTGCACATTGCCATGTTAATGTTGCTATTGCCCCGACACATAAACAACGTCTAGCCAAGCAAATAATTTAGACATTGAGAGCAAAACCAATGTCAAGCCAAACACATTGGGACGACAGGATTTTCTATCGACAAAAAATCAAACACGCATGCAGACATTCCAAATGCGAAATCGTATGTTTCTAGCTCTTTGCGTATCAGTGGCATTTATTGTACACCCTACCCAAACCCAGAAGCACGAAATCCGTTGTGACGTACTCGCCCGATTTAACGACCTATCTTACGATTTAAAAAAATTACAGGTAGTACATCGTAATACAAACAATCTGTAGTAACATTGACTGAGCGCTAGGTATCAAAAGTCAAAGCAGCTACAGTTTCGCTAAATCAAACCGTTTACTCTACGAAACCATGAGAAACATCTGCACTTTGCAAAATTGAAGTTGGTATTGCCCCGACACATAAACGTCTTGCCAAAACAGTTAACTTAATATTGAGAGCAAAACAAATGTCAAACCAGGCACATTAGGACGACAGGAATTTCTATCGACAAAAAAACAAACAAGCACGCAGACATTCCAAATGCAAAATCGTACGTTTTGCAGCTCTTCGACTATCAGTGGCATCTATTGTACACCCTAACCCAAACCCAGAAGCACGAAATCCGTTGTGACGTACTCGCCCGATTTAACGACCTATCTAACGATTTAAAAAATTACAGGTAGTACATCGTAATACAAACATTCTGTAGTAACATTGACTTAGCGCTAGGTATCAAAAGTCAAACCAGTTACAGTTTCGCTAAATCAAACCGTTTACTCTACGAAACCATGAGAAACATCTGCACTTTGCAAAATTGAAGTTGGTATTGCCCCGACACATAAACAACGTCTTGCCAAACAGTTAACTTAATATTGAGAACAAAACAACCAGACACATTAGAACGACAAGATTTTCTATCGACAAAAAAAACAAACACGCACGCAGACATTCCAAATGCGAAATCGTACGTTTTGCAGCTCTTCGACTATCAGTGGCATCTATTGTACACCCTAACCCAAACCCAGAAGCACGAAATCCGTTGTGACGTACTCGCCCGATTCAACGACCTATCTAACGATTTAAAAAAATTACAGATAGTACATCGTAATACAACCATTCTGCTTAGTAACCTTGACTCAACGCTAGGTATCAAAAGTCAAACCAGTTACAGCTTCGCTAAATCAAACCGTTTACTCTACGAATCCATGAGAAACATCTGCACTTTGCAAAATTGAAGTTGGTATTGCCCCGACACATAAACGTCTTGCCAAACAGTTAACTTAATATTGAGAACAAAATAACCAGACACATTAGAACGACAAGATTTTCTATCGACAAAAAAAACAAACACGCACGCAGACATTCCAAATGCGAAATCGTACGTTTTGCAGCTCTTCGACTATCAGTGGCATCTATTGTACACCCTAACCCAAACCCAGAAGCACGAAATCCGTTGTGACGTACTCGCCCGATTCAACGACCTATCTAACGATTTAAAAAAATTACAGATAGTACATCGTAATACAACCATTCTGCTTAGTAACCTTGACTTAGCGCTAGGTATCAAAAGTCAAACCAGTTACAGCTTCGCTAAATCAAACCGTTTACTCTACGAAACCATGAGAAACATCTGTACATTGCAAAATGGAAGTTGGTATTGCCCCGACACATAAACAACGTCTTGCCAAAACAGTTAACTTAATATTGAGAGCAAAATCAATGTCAAACCAGGCACATTAGGACGACAGGAATTTCTATCGACCAAAAAACAAACACGCACGCAGACATTCGAAATGCGAAATCGTACGTTTTGCAGCTCTTCAACTATCAGTGGCATCTATTATACACCCTAACCCAAACCCAGAAGCACGAAATCTGTTGTGACGTACTCGCCCGATTCAACGACCTATCTTACGATTTAAGTTTTTTTACAGATAGTACATCGTAATACAAACATTCTGTAGTAACATTGACTTAGCGCTAGGTATCAAAGGTCAAACCAGTTACAGCTTCGCTAAATCAAACCGTTTACTCTACGAATCCATGAGAAACATCTGCACTTTGCAAAATTGAAGTTGGTATTGCCCCGACACATAAACGTCTTGCCAAACAGTTAACTTAATATTGAGAACAAAACAACCAGACACATTAGAACGACAAGATTTTCTATCGACCAAAAAACAAACACGCACGCAGACATTCGAAATGCGAAATCGTACGTTTTGCAGCTCTTCGACTATCAGTGGCATCTATTGTACACCCTAACCCAAACCCAGAAGCACGAAATCCGTTGTGACGTACTCGCCCGATTCAACGACCTATCTAACGATTTAAAAAAATTACAGATAGTACATCGTAATACAAACATTCTGCTTAGTAACCTTGACTTAACGCTAGGTATCAAAAGTCAAACCAGTTACAGTTTCGCTAGAATAAACCATTTACTCTACGAAACCATGAGAAACATCTGCACTTTGCAAAATTGAAGTTGGTATTGCCCCGACACATCAACAACGTCTTGCCAAACAGTTAACTTAATATTGAGAGCAAAACAAATGTCAAACCAAACACATTGGTACGACAAGATTTTCTATCGACAAAAAATCAAAAAGCATTTAGATATAGGTGCTGCAAGGCACCAGCTCCAAGCGTTCTTACCACTGCTTAGATTGCTGGTGCCTTGCAGCGCAGCATCTGTCACGCGTGGGCAAGCTGCAGCGCGCGGTGCATCTCCACGAGCGTCTGCAGGCCCAGGCCTCCACTTGATGTTGGGGTGTACAGCACCTCGTTGGTGGCTGAGCGAGGCAGGCCCAGCAGATGGCGCAAGCCCTTGGATACGACGCGGTCAAATGCCTGCAGCGGTGACTGTAGCTTGCAGGTGGCGCAGCGCGTACTCCGCCTCGGGGTAGACCTACACCTTGAGCGCACGCACCACTTGCTATGGTGCCAAACAGGACGTCAGCAGCGCCACCACCTCCCGCTTGAGCTTCGGCTCGAGCTGAAGACGATGGCTCACATGGTCGAACCCGTCACCCACGCCTAGGTAACGATAGCTGTCGTGGAGGCTGAGCGTGGTGATGGCGTCGCCGTGGACCTCAAGGCGCATGCCGCTGTCTCGAGTCGGGTTGCCACGAGCGTTGGTCGTCACCGCGAGGCTGGCGCACTTGCCAGGGTTAGCGCGTAATCCTAGCTACGCGAGGAAGCTAGCGGCGGTGTCGTGGCAATTGCGGATGCCGGCAGCACTGTCGCTGGACACCTTGAGATCATCGGCGCCAGTGTCACACCGACGATCGGCGCCGGTGGCACACCGATGCTGTCGAGCTTCTCGAGGTGGAGCACGAGGGGTACCAGCGCTGCGATGAACAGGAGCGGGCTGAGCGGGCAGACTTGGTACACGTCCACTTCTTGTCTCACCGGGTCCGTCGCACCGTCCACCTCGTTTGCCACCAGAAAGGCCGAGTCCCTGTAGATGTCCATGCAGCGGGCGATGAAGCCGGTGTCGACGCCAAGGTGGCGGAGCACGCGCCACATGAGCTGCTGGGGAAGCGAGCCAAAGGCGCTGCGGAGGTCTTACCAGACTTGGTACAGCTTGCGGTGTTGCCGGCGGGTCTGATCCAGCAAGGTGGTGGTCGCGATATTATGTTCGTGGAAGGCCCTGAACCCCTTCTGAGCCATCGGTAGTCGGTCGTTGCCCTCCAGCCAGCGGGAGAGCCGATGTGCCAGTAGCCCACTGTAGAGCTTCTAATTTGTGGGCTGCAGAACTAACGGTCTCCAGCTTGTCGGCTGCTTGGGGACGCCCTTCTTGTGGATGAGGCGTACAATGCCCACCTTCCACAGACGCGGCACACGACGGTGCCTCCAGCAGACCTGGAACACTGTGTGGAGGAGCGGCACGAGCTGCGCGGCGAAGCGGCTGTAGATGCTGTAGTCAATACCGTCGTGGCCCGGACTGGAGGTCTTGGCCGCGCGTGCGAGCTGGTCCTCCACCTCGTCGAATGCGTCAATCTTCGCGGTGCTCCGTTGCCGTTTGCGGTGGCTGGCACGAATGACATGGGTAGATATCTGGAGATTCGGCTGCCTAGTCTCGCGCTTGTGGATCTTGAGCTTCTCCGTGTAGGTCTTGTGGTCGTAGCAGAGCTGCAGCGAGGAGAGACGAGTGTGACCCCAAGTCGGCGATCACTACCGTCCTGACGGCCACGATTTTAAGTACAATGTCGGTCGCAGAGCTGCACCTGTGTACTCGGGTACAGTTTGGTTCAGGCCCTGTCGGAAACTAGGCGCAGTCGAGTGCGCCGCGGATCTTGGATCAAATCTGCTCCAGGGCGTTGTCGTGACGCTGGCGTGTTGCGTTCATGTTGAAGCCGCAGAGGTTGAGCACATGGACCAGCGTCTCCACCTACGAGCAGGTTGGTTCTCTCCGGGACTTGTGGGCCCAAGCACCCGCACGATGACGATGTGTACATCACCTCATTGGTGGCACAGCGAGGCATACCAAGTGCGAAACCCTACGTTTTGTAGCGCTTTAACTATCAGTGGCGTCTATTGTACGCCCTAACCCAAACCCATAAGCACGAAATCTGTTGTGACATATTCGCCCTATTTAACGACCTATCTAACGATTTGAAAAATTTACATATAGTACATCGTAATATCAACATTCTGCCGAATATTGACTTAGAGCTAGGTATCAAAAGTCAAACCAATTACAGATTCGCTAAAAGAAATCGTTTATTCCACGAGGCCATGAGAAACATCTGCACATTGCCAAATTGAAGTTGGTATTGCCCGGACACATAAACAACGTTTTGCCAAGCATTTAACTTTCACATTGAGAGCAAACCCAATGTCAAACCAGACACATTGGGACGACAGGAATTTCTATCGCCAAAAACTCAAACACGCCTGCAGACATTCCAAATGCGAAATCGTATGTTTTGTAGACCTTTCTTTATCAGTGACATCTATTGTACACCCTAACCCAAACCCAGAAGCACGAAATCCGTTGTGACTTATTCGCCCTATTGAACGACCTATCGAACGATTTCAAAATTTTACTTAAAGTACACCGTAATACCAACATTCTGCCGAATATTGACTTAGAGCTAGGTATCAAAAGTCAAACCAATTACAGATTCGCTAAAAGAAATCGTTTATTCCACGAGGCCATGACAAACAGCTGCACATTGCCAAATTGAAGTTGGTATTGCCCCGACACATAAACAACGTCTTGCCAAGCATTTAACTTTCACATTGAGAGCAAACCCAATGTCAAACCAGACACATTGGGACGACAGGAATTTCTATCGCCAAAAACTCAAACACGCCTGCAGACATTCCAAATGCGAAATCGTATGTTTTGTAGACCTTTCTTTATCAGTGACATCTATTGTACACCCTAACCCAAACCCAGAAGCACGAAATCCGTTGTGACTTATTCGCCCTATTGAACGACCTATCGAACGATTTCAAAATTTTACTTAAAGTACACCGTAATACCAACATTCTGCCGAATATTGACTTAGAGCTAGGTATCAAAAGTCAAACCAGTTACAGTTTCGCTAGAATAAACCATTTACTCTACGAAACCATGAGAAACATCTGCACTTTGCAAAATTGAAGTTGGTATTGCCCCGACACATAAACGTCTTGCCAAAACAGTTAACTTAATATTGAGAGCAAAACAAATGTCAAACCAAACACATTGGTACGACAAGATTTTCTATCGACAAAAAATCAAAAAGCATTTAGATATAGGTGCTGCAAGGCACCAGCTCCAAGCGTTCTTACCACTGCTTAGATTGCTGGTGCCTTGCAGCGCAGCATCTGTCACGCGTGGGCAAGCTGCAGCGCGCGGTGCATCTCCACGAGCGTCTGCAGGCCCAGGCCTCCACTTGATGTTGGGGTGTACAGCACCTCGTTGGTGGCTGAGCGAGGCAGGCCCAGCAGATGGCACAAGCCCTTGGATACGACGCGGTCAAATGTCTGCAGCGGTGACTGTAGCTTGCAGGTGGCGCAGCGCGTACTCCGCCTCGGGGTAGACCTACACCTTGAGCGCACACACCACTTGCTATGGTGCCAGACAGGACGTCAGCAGCGCCACCACCTCCCGCTTGAGCTTCGGCTCGAGCTGAAGACGATGGCTCACATGGTCGAACCCGTCACCCACGCCTAGGTAACGATAGCTGTCGTGGAGGCTGAGCGTGGTGATGGCGTCGCCGTGGACCTCAAGGCGCATGCCGCTGTCTCGAGTCGGGTTGCCACGAGCGTTGGTCGTCACCGCGAGGCTGGCGCACTTGCCAGGGTTAGCGCGTAATCCTAGCTACGCGAGGAAGCTAGCGGCGGTGTCGTGGCAATTGCGGATGCCGGCAGCACTGTCGCTGGACACCTTGAGATCATCGGCGCCAGTGTCACACCGACGATCGGCGCCGGTGGCACACCGATGCTGTCGAGCTTCTCGAGGTGGAGCACGAGGGGTACCAGCGCTGCGATGAACAGGAGCGGGCTGAGCGGGCAGACTTGGTACACGTCCACTTCTTGTCTCACCGGGTCCGTCGCACCGTCCACCTCGTTTGCCACCAGAAAGGCCGAGTCCCTGTAGATGTCCATGCAGCGGGCGATGAAGCCGGTGTCGACGCCAAGGTGGCGGAGCACGCGCCACATGAGCTGCTGGGGAAGCGAGCCAAAGGCGCTGCGGAGGTCTTACCAGACTTGGTACAGCTTGCGGTGTTGCCGGCGGGTCTGATCCAGCAAGGTGGTGGTCGCGATATTATGTTCGTGGAAGGCCCTGAACCCCTTCTGAGCCATCGGTAGTCGGTCGTTGCCCTCCAGCCAGCGGGAGAGCCGATGTGCCAGCAGCCCACTGTAGAGCTTCTAATTTGTGGGCTGCAGAACTAACGGTCTCCAGCTTGTCGGCTGCTTGGGGACGCCCTTCTTGTGGATGAGGCGTACAATGCCCACCTTCCACAGACGCGGCACACGACGGTGCCTCCAGCAGACCTGGAACACTGTGTGGAGGAGCGGCACGAGCTGCGCGGCGAAGCGGCTGTAGATGCTGTAGTCAATACCGTCGTGGCCCGGACTGGAGGTCTTGGCCGCGCGTGCGAGCTGGTCCTCCACCTCGTCGAATGCGTCAATCTTCGCGGTGCTCCGTTGCCGTTTGCGGTGGCTGGCACGAATGACATGGGTAGATATCTGGAGATTCGGCTGCCTAGTCTCGCGCTTGTGGATCTTGAGCTTCTCCGTGTAGGTCTTGTGGTCGTAGCAGAGCTGCAGCGAGGAGAGACGAGTGTGACCCCAAGTCGGCGATCACTACCGTCCTGACGGCCACGATTTTAAGTACAATGTCGGTCGCAGAGCTGCACCTGTGTACTCGGGTACAGTTTGGTTCAGGCCCTGTCGGAAACTAGGCGCAGTCGAGTGCGCCGCGGATCTTGGATCGAATCTGCTCCAGGGCGTTGTCGTGACGCTGGCGTGTTGCGTTCATGTTGAAGCCGCAGAGGTTGAGCACATGGACCAGCGTCTCCACCTACGAGCAGGTTGGGTCTCTCCGGGACTTGTGGGCCAAAGCACCCGCACGATGACGATGTGTACATCACCTCATTGGTGGCACAGCGAGGCATACCAAGTGCGAAACCCTACGTTTTGTAGCGCTTTAACTATCAGTGGCGTCTATTGTACGCCCTAACCCAAACCCATAAGCACGAAATCTGTTGTTACATATTCGCCCTATCTAACGAACTATCGAACGTTTTAAACGTTTTACTAAAAGTACATCATAATACAACCATTCTGCTTAGTAACCTTGACTTAGCGCTAGGTATCAAAAGTCAAACCAGTTACAGTTTCGCTAGAATAAACCATTTACTCTACGAAACCATGAGAAACATCTGCACTTTGCAAAATTGAAGTTGGTATTGCCCCGACACATAAACGTCTTGCCAAACAGTTAACTTAATATTGAGAGCAAAACAAATGTCAAACCAAACACATTGGTACGACAAGATTTTCTATCGACAAAAAATCAAAAAGCATTTAGATATAGGTGCTGCAAGGCACCAGCTCCAAGCGTTCTTACCACTGCTTAGATTGCTGGTGCCTTGCAGCGCAGCATCTGTCACGCGTGGGCAAGCTGCAGCGCGCGGTGCATCTCCACGAGCGTCTGCAGGCCCAGGCCTCCACTTGATGTTGGGGTGTACAGCACCTCGTTGGTGGCTGAGCGAGGCAGGCCCAGCAGATGGCGCAAGCCCTTGGATACGACGCGGTCAAATGCCTGCAGCGGTGACTGTAGCTTGCAGGTGGCGCAGCGCGTACTCCGCCTCGGGGTAGACCTACACCTTGAGCGCACGCACCACTTGCTATGGTGCCAAACAGGACGTCAGCAGCGCCACCACCTCCCGCTTGAGCTTCGGCTCGAGCTGAAGACGATGGCTCACATGGTCGAACCCGTCACCCACGCCTAGGTAACGATAGCTGTCGTGGAGGCTGAGCGTGGTGATGGCGTCGCCGTGGACCTCAAGGCGCATGCCGCTGTCTCGAGTCGGGTTGCCACGAGCGTTGGTCGTCACCGCGAGGCTGGCGCACTTGCCAGGGTTAGCGCGTAATCCTAGCTACGCGAGGAAGCTAGCGGCGGTGTCGTGGCAATTGCGGATGCCGGCAGCACTGTCGCTGGACACCTTGAGATCATCGGCGCCAGTGTCACACCGACGATCGGCGCCGGTGGCACACCGATGCTGTCGAGCTTCTCGAGGTGGAGCACGAGGGGTACCAGCGCTGCGATGAACAGGAGCGGGCTGAGCGGGCAGACTTGGTACACGTCCACTTCTTGTCTCACCGGGTCCGTCGCACCGTCCACCTCGTTTGCCACCAGAAAGGCCGAGTCCCTGTAGATGTCCATGCAGCGGGCGATGAAGCCGGTGTCGACGCCAAGGTGGCGGAGCACGCGCCACATGAGCTGCTGGGGAAGCGAGCCAAAGGCGCTGCGGAGGTCTTACCAGACTTGGTACAGCTTGCGGTGTTGCCGGCGGGTCTGATCCAGCAAGGTGGTGGTCGCGATATTATGTTCGTGGAAGGCCCTGAACCCCTTCTGAGCCATCGGTAGTCGGTCGTTGCCCTCCAGCCAGCGGGAGAGCCGATGTGCCAGCAGCCCACTGTAGAGCTTCTAATTTGTGGGCTGCAGAACTAACGGTCTCCAGCTTGTCGGCTGCTTGGGGACGCCCTTCTTGTGGATGAGGCGTACAATGCCCACCTTCCACAGACGCGGCACACGACGGTGCCTCCAGCAGACCTGGAACACTGTGTGGAGGAGCGGCACGAGCTGCGCGGCGAAGCGGCTGTAGATGCTGTAGTCAATACCGTCGTGGCCCGGACTGGAGGTCTTGGCCGCGCGTGCGAGCTGGTCCTCCACCTCGTCGAATGCGTCAATCTTCGCGGTGCTCCGTTGCCGTTTGCGGTGGCTGGCACGAATGACATGGGTAGATATCTGGAGATTCGGCTGCCTAGTCTCGCGCTTGTGGATCTTGAGCTTCTCCGTGTAGGTCTTGTGGTCGTAGCAGAGCTGCAGCGAGGAGAGACGAGTGTGACCCCAAGTCGGCGATCACTACCGTCCTGACGGCCACGATTTTAAGTACAATGTCGGTCGCAGAGCTGCACCTGTGTACTCGGGTACAGTTTGGTTCAGGCCCTGTCGGAAACTAGGCGCAGTCGAGTGCGCCGCGGATCTTGGATCGAATCTGCTCCAGGGCGTTGTCGTGACGCTGGCGTGTTGCGTTCATGTTGAAGCCGCAGAGGTTGAGCACATGAACCAGCGTCTCCACCTACGAGCAGGTTGGGTCTCTCCGGGACTTGTGGGCCCAAGCACCCGCACGATGACGATGTGTACATCACCTCATTGGTGGCACAGCGAGGCATACCAAGTGCGAAACCCTACGTTTTGTAGCGCTTTAACTATCAGTGGCGTCTATTGTACGCCCTAACCCAAACCCATAAGCACGAAATCTGTTGTTACATATTCGCCCTATCTAACGAACTATCGAACGTTTTAAACGTTTTACTAAAAGTACATCATAATACAACCATTCTGCTTAGTAACCTTGACTTAGCGCTAGGTATCAAAAGTCAAACCAGTTACAGTTTCGCTAGAATAAACCATTTACTCTACGAAACCATGAGAAACATCTGCACTTTGCAAAATTGAAGTTGGTATTGCCCCGACACATAAACGTCTTGCCAAAACAGTTAACTTAATATTGAGAGCAAAACCAATGTCAAACCAGGCACATTGGTACGACAAGATTTTCTATCGACAAAAAATCAAAAAGCATTTAGATATAGGTGCTGCAAGGCACCAGCTCCAAGCGTTCTTACCACTGCTTAGATTGCTGGTGCCTTGCAGCGCAGCATCTGTCACGCGTGGGCAAGCTGCAGCGCGCGGTGCATCTCCACGAGCGTCTGCAGGCCCAGGCCTCCACTTGATGTTGGGGTGTACAGCACCTCGTTGGTGGCTGAGCGAGGCAGGCCCAGCAGATGGCACAAGCCCTTGGATACGACGCGGTCAAATGTCTGCAGCGGTGACTGTAGCTTGCAGGTGGCGCAGCGCGTACTCCGCCTCGGGGTAGACCTACACCTTGAGCGCACACACCACTTGCTATGGTGCCAGACAGGACGTCAGCAGCGCCACCACCTCCCGCTTGAGCTTCGGCTCGAGCTGAAGACGATGGCTCACATGGTCGAACCCGTCACCCACGCTTAGGTAACGATAGCTGTCGTGGAGGCTGAGCGTGGTGATGGCGTCGCCGTGGACCTCAAGGCGCATGCCGCTGTCTCGAGTCGGGTTGCCACGAGCGTTGGTCGTCACCGCGAGGCTGGCGCACTTGCCAGGGTTAGCGCGTAATCCTAGCTACGCGAGGAAGCTAGCGGCGGTGTCGTGGCAATTGCGGATGCCGGCAGCACTGTCGCTGGACACCTTGAGATCATCGGCGCCAGTGTCACACCGACGATCGGCGCCGGTGGCACACCGATGCTGTCGAGCTTCTCGAGGTGGAGCACGAGGGGTACCAGCGCTGCGATGAACAGGAGCGGGCTGAGCGGGCAGACTTGGTACACGTCCACTTCTTGTCTCACCGGGTCCGTCGCACCGTCCACCTCGTTTGCCACCAGAAAGGCCGAGTCCCTGTAGATGTCCATGCAGCGGGCGATGAAGCCGGTGTCGACGCCAAGGTGGCGGAGCACGCGCCACATGAGCTGCTGGGGAAGCGAGCCAAAGGCGCTGCGGAGGTCTTACCAGACTTGGTACAGCTTGCGGTGTTGCCGGCGGGTCTGATCCAGCAAGGTGGTGGTCGCGATATTATGTTCGTGGAAGGCCCTGAACCCCTTCTGAGCCATCGGTAGTCGGTCGTTGCCCTCCAGCCAGCGGGAGAGCCGATGTGCCAGCAGCCCACTGTAGAGCTTCTAATTTGTGGGCTGCAGAACTAACGGTCTCCAGCTTGTCGGCTGCTTGGGGACGCCCTTCTTGTGGATGAGGCGTACAATGCCCACCTTCCACAGACGCGGCACACGACGGTGCCTCCAGCAGACCTGGAACACTGTGTGGAGGAGCGGCACGAGCTGCGCGGCGAAGCGGCTGTAGATGCTGTAGTCAATACCGTCGTGGCCCGGACTGGAGGTCTTGGCCGCGCGTGCGAGCTGGTCCTCCACCTCGTCGAATGCGTCAATCTTCGCGGTGCTCCGTTGCCGTTTGCGGTGGCTGGCACGAATGACATGGGTAGATATCTGGAGATTCGGCTGCCTAGTCTCGCGCTTGTGGATCTTGAGCTTCTCCGTGTAGGTCTTGTGGTCGTAGCAGAGCTGCAGCGAGGAGAGACGAGTGTGACCCCAAGTCGGCGATCACTACCGTCCTGACGGCCACGATTTTAAGTACAATGTCGGTCGCAGAGCTGCACCTGTGTACTCGGGTACAGTTTGGTTCAGGCCCTGTCGGAAACTAGGCGCAGTCGAGTGCGCCGCGGATCTTGGATCGAATCTGCTCCAGGGCGTTGTCGTGACGCTGGCGTGTTGCGTTCATGTTGAAGCCGCAGAGGTTGAGCACATGGACCAGCGTCTCCACCTACGAGCAGGTTGGGTCTCTCCGGGACTTGTGGGCCAAAGCACCCGCACGATGACGATGTGTACATCACCTCATTGGTGGCACAGCGAGGCATACCAAGTGCGAAACCCTACGTTTTGTAGCGCTTTAACTATCAGTGGCGTCTATTGTACGCCCTAACCCAAACCCATAAGCACGAAATCTGTTGTGACATATTCGCCCTATTTAACGACCTATCTAACGATTTGAAAAATTTACATATAGTACATCGTAATACCAGCAATACGCCGAATATTGACTTAAAGCTAGGTATCAAACGTCAAACCAATTACAGATTCGCTAAAAGAAATCGTTTATTCCACGAGGCCATGACAAACATCTGCACTTTGCAAAATGGAAGTTGGTAGTGCCCCGACACATAAACAACGTCTTGCCAAACAGTTAACTTAATATTGAGAGCAAAATCAATGTCAAACCAGGCACATTAGGACGACAGGAATTTCTATCGACAAAAAAACAAACACGCACGCAGACATTCGAAATGCGAAATCGTACGTTTTGCAGCTCTTCGACTATCAGTGGCATCTATTGTACGCCCTAACCCAAACCCAGAAGCACGAAATCCGTTGTGACGTACTCGCCCGATTTAACGACCTATCTAACGATTTAAAAAAATACAGATAGTACATCGTAATACAAACATTCTGTAGTAACATTGACTTAGCGCTAGGTATCAAAGGTCAAACCAGTTACAGTTTCGCTAGAATAAACCATTTACTCTACGAAACCATGAGAAACATCTGCACTTTGCAAAATTGAAGTTGGTATTGCCCCGACACATAAACGTCTTGCCAAAACAGTTAACTTAATATTGAGAGCAAAACCAATGTCAAACCAGGCACATTAGGACGACAGGAATTTCTATCGACCAAAAAACAAACACGCACGCAGACATTCGAAATGCGAAATCGTACGTTTTGCAGCTCTTCGACTATCAGTGGCATCTATTGTACGCCCTAACCCAAACCCAGAAGCACGAAATCCGTTGTGACGTACTCGCCCGATTTAACGACCTATCTAACGATTTAAAAAAATTACAGATAGTACATCGTAATACAGACATTCCGTAGTAACATTGACTGAGCGCTAGGTATCAAAAGTCAAAGCAGCTACAGTTTCGCTAGAATAAACCGTTTACTCTACGAAACCATGAGAAACATCTGCACATTGCAAAATTGAAGTTGGTATTGCCCCGACACATAAACAACGTCTTGCCAAACAGTTAACTTAATATTGAGAGCAAAATCAATGTCAAACCAGGCACATTAGGACGACAGGAATTTCTATCGACCAAAAAACAAACACGCACGCAGACATTCGAAATGCGAAATCGTACGTTTTGCAGCTCTTCAACTATCAGTGGCATCTATTATACACCCTAACCCAAACCCAGAAGCACGAAATCCGTTGTGACGTACTCGCCCGATTTAACGACCTATCTAACGATTTAAAAAAATTACAGATAGTACATCGTAATACAAACATTCTGTAGTAACATTGACTTAGCGCTAGGTATCAAAGGTCAAACCAGTTACAGTTTCGCTAGAATAAACCATTTACTCTACGAAACCATGAGAAACATCTGCACTTTGCAAAATTGAAGTTGGTATTGCCCCGACACATAAACGTCTTGCCAAAACAGTTAACTTAATATTGAGAGCAAAACCAATGTCAAACCAGGCACATTAGGACGACAGGAATTTCTATCGACAAAAAAACAAACACGCACGCAGACATTCGAAATGCGAAATCGTACGTTTTGCAGCTCTTCGACTATCAGTGGCATCTATTGTACACCCTAACCCAAACCCAGAAGCACGAAATCCGTTGTGACGTACTCGCCCGATTCAACGACCTATCTAACGATTTAAGTTTTTTTACAGATAGTACATCGTAATACAAACATTATGTAGTAACATTGACTTAGCGCTAGGTATCAAAGGTCAAACCAGTTACAGTTTCGTTAAAAGAAACAAAAAAGGAGAATTCTTGGGAAACCAATTTCTTCATGGCTACGTTTTACGAAGCAGTGGAGGCAATCGCAGAAGCAGAGTTTGAAGAAAAACGCAAGGTTCTTGCCTCAAAGAGCAAGGTGGTGTCAGACTACCTGGATCTGCATTGGTGGAAGTACCTGTCGCGATTTGTGAGATACTGCACAAGCAAGTACAAACATTTCGGTGTCCGAGCCACAGCTACAGTCGAGGGAACGCATGCCAAGATCAAAGCCAAATTGAAATAAAGCCAAGGCGACTTGTACACAGTTTTCAAGAAGCTGTATAGCTGGTGGACAATTGCTGCTTCCGAAACAAGTTTGCTCATGGCTCAACATGCAACGATTGCGCCTCAGTTGCTGCAAAAAAGCAGATACAATCGAGTTGTCAGGATTATCACGAGAAACGCTTTGAGACACACAGAGATGTTGTGGATGGATGCGGAGAAAATTGTTTCTGGTGGAATTGAACGTAGTCCTTGTTCCGGGGAGTTCCGTGCTGTCCATGGTCGCCCGTGTCTCCACGACCTTGTTGCAGTCATAGAGTCGAATGGAAGGAAGTATATCACCCCGGATCATTTCGACAAGCACTGGTGGATTTACCGCGACAATAGGACTACCCCTGCAGGAATTCAAGACCCTGCTACACTGCAACAAGGTAGGTCCAAGAAAAGCACGCGCAGAACGCGGCTAGCAAACCAAGGTAGTAGAGGGACCGGCCGCGACCCGACATATAGTGAGCGAATCGACAAAAATCACCCGGCTACACCTCCAAGGTCCACTCTGTATGCCCCCAGAATCCTCAAGTTTTTGGAACCCAAGCTGGTGATCAAGTACAGCCTTTCGAATCACCCTTTTTACCAGCGAGGCCGTGGGGGTATGCAGGAAGAGAACCTTACTTAGAACAGAGAGAAAGAGAGGAATAGACGTCGTTTAAACACATTCGTAATGCCGTCAATACATTGTGGATGACACCAAACAACAAACCGCAGAGAAAACAGGTATTTTTCACATTAAAAAGAAGAATTGTAACGGGAACGCTAATTGTAACGGGAGCGCAGTACCAAAGTTGAAGAGCTCGACCAATTAAAAACGAGTAAACATAATTTTGTCCAGTCAGGTGGCTTATCATCTTCCATTCATTTAAGCTACCCGTACGTGTCAATTCTAAGCGGAGTGTTCCCTCATCTTGTGGACTCGTAGCGAGCTCTGGTGCTTGAACACATCAGCGCACACCACACATTTGTACTCACCTTCCTCGTACTCACGTTTGCGCTTCTGTTTGTTCGCACCCCCTTGGGGTCCTTTTCGCAGTAGAAGCGGTGTTTCCGAATTGCTTGACCCTTCTCCACCTTTTTGCCGCAAAACATACACTCACCGTGTTCAGGAACTGCGTCTTGAACGATATCTCGTGTCCATTTCAACCCTGCGTAGGTAAGGTAGCAGTGAATACGGTAGTTACTTGTGCTGTATGGAATTCCGTTGTGTATGAGGTCACCTCTGAAGAGAACAGCGAATCCAACCGGAATGTCCACGACGCGCGCCTTGGAGTTGTTTCTTGCAGTAAAGCAACCAGCATAGATGCGGAGCTTCGTGTCGGGCTCCAAAGCGAAAATCATGCTGGCTGGAACACCATCCGGGCGAAGGTTACGGGCTCTCACCAAGTCACTCTCTTGGTAGTCTTGGTAAGGCTCCTGTTCTGAGCCCCCAGGCATCGACCGCATGAAAGAGAAAACACAAGGCTCCCACCCAGGGTGCAGCATGGCGACAACCACCTTTAGAGCCTTGCTCAACTCCTGTAGAGGCGCTGACAGGGTGCGAGAGCTCACGCGCGATTGCTGTCGGAAGTTGTCGTCTTTACCACCCACGCGATTAAAGACACCATTGTACGGACGCGCTTTGGCTTCCGCTAGGAGCGACGGAACTACCGTATCAGGAAGCACAAGGCCCACAGGCAGATAGCCATGCGGAAGCAATGGCCCTGTTGGTAGTTTCTCCATTTGAGGCCTTAAGATATCTGAGAGTGGTAGATGTAACGGGAACGCGATTTGTAACGGGAACACGATTTGTAACGGGAACGGTTTTTTAAACGGGAATTGTTTTTATAACCGGTATTATACTGGTACTTACTGACTATCTCCTCTGCCTATCCCAATCGTGTACTTTTTGTGCGAGGGCCCTCCTGATGAGAGCCCTAGTTAGTTTCTCCCTTTAACGACCTATCTAACGATTTAAAAAAATTTACATATAGTACATCGTAATACAAACATTCTGTAGTAACATTGACTTAGCGCTAGGTATCAAAAGTCAAAGCAGTTACAGTTTCGCTAAAAGAAACCATTTACTCTACGAAACCATGAGAAACATCTGCACATTGCAAAATTGAAGTTGGTATTGCCCCGACACATAAACAACGTCTTGCCAAACAGTTAACTTTATATTGAGAGCAAAACAAATGTCAAACCAAACACATTAGAACGACAAGATTTTCTATCGACAAAAAAAACAAACACGCACGCAGACATTCCAAATGCGAAATCGTACGTTTTGCAGCTCTTCGACTATCAGTGGCATCTATTGTACACCCTAACCCAAACCCAGAAGCACGAAATCCGTTGTGACGTACTCGCCCGATTCAACGACCTATCTAACGATTTAAAAAAATTACAGATAGTACATCGTAATACAAACATTCTGCTTAGTAACCTTGACTTAACGCTAGGTATCAAAAGTCAAACCAGTTACAGTTTCGCTAGAATAAACCATTTACTCTACGAAACCATGAGAAACATCTGCACTTTGCAAAATTGAAGTTGGTATTGCCCCGACACATCAACAACGTCTTGCCAAACAGTTAACTTAATATTGAGAGCAAAACAAATGTCAAACCAAACACATTGGTACGACAAGATTTTCTATCGACAAAAAATCAAACACGCATTTAGATATAGGTGCTGCAAGGCACCAGCTCCAAGCGTTCTTACCACTGCTTAGATTGCTGGTGCCTTGCAGCGCAGCATCTGTCACGCGTGGGCAAGCTGCAGCGCGCGGTGCATCTCCACGAGCGTCTGCAGGCCCAGGCCTCCACTTGATGTTGGGGTGTACAGCACCTCGTTGGTGGCTGAGCGAGGCAGGCCCAGCAGATGGCGCAAGCCCTTGGATACGACGCGGTCAAATGCCTGCAGCGGTGACTGTAGCTTGCAGGTGGCGCAGCGCGTACTCCGCCTCGGGGTAGACCTACACCTTGAGCGCACGCACCACTTGCTATGGTGCCAGACAGGACGTCAGCAGCGCCACCACCTCCCGCTTGAGCTTCGGCTCGAGCTGAAGACGATGGCTCACATGGTCGAACCCTTCACCCACGCTTAGGTAACGATAGCTGTCGTGGAGGCTGAGCGTGGTGATGGCGTCGCCGTGGACCTCAAGGCGCATGCCGCTGTCTCGAGTCGGGTTGCCACGAGCGTTGGTCGTCACCGCGAGGCTGGCGCACTTGCCAGGGTTAGCGCGTAATCCTAGCTACGCGAGGAAGCTAGCGGCGGTGTCGTGGCAATTGCGGATGCCGGCAGCACTGTCGCTGGACACCTTGAGATCATTGGCGCCAGTGTCACACCGACGATCGGTGCCGGTGGCACACCGATGCCGTCGAGCTTCTCGAGGTGGAGCACGAGGGGTACCAGCGCTGCGATGAACAGGAGCGGGCTGAGCGGGCAGACTTGGTACACGCCCACTTCTTGTCTCACCGGGTCCGTCGCACCGTCCACCTCGTTTGCCACCAGAAAGGCCGAGTCCCTGTAGATGTCCTTGCAGCGGGCGATGAAGCCGGTGTCGACGCCAAGGTGGCGGAGCACGCGTCACATGAGCTGCTGGGGAAGCGAGCCAAAGGCGCTGCGGAGGTCTTACCAGACTTGGTACAGCTTGCGGTGTTGCCGGCGGGTCTGATCCAGCAAGGTGGTGGTCGCGATATTATGTTCGTGGAAGGCCCTGAACCCCTTCTGAGCCATTAGTAGTCGGTCGTTGCCCTCCAGCCAGCGGGAGAGCCGATGTGCCAGCAGCCCACTGTAGAGCTTCTAATTTGTGGGCTGCAGAACTAACGGTCTCCAGTTTGTCGGCTGCTTGGGGACGCCCTTCTTGTGGATGAGGCGTACAATGCCCACCTTCCACAGACGCGGCACACGACGGTGCCTCCAGCAGACCTGGAACACTGTGTGGAGGAGCGGCACGAGCTGCGCGGCGAAGCGGCTGTAGATGCTGTAGTCGATACCGTCGTGGCCCGGACTGGAGGTCTTGGCCGCGCGTGCGAGCTGGTCCTCCACCTCGTCGAATGCGTTAATCTCCGCGGTGCTCCGTTGCCGTTTGCGGTGGCTGGCACGAATGCAATGGGTAGATATCTGGAGATTCGGCTGCCTAGTCTCGCGCTTGTGGATCTTGAGCTTCTCCGTGTAGGTCTTGTGGTCGTGGCAGAGCTACAGCGAGGATTGACGAGTGTGACCCCAAGTCGGCGATCACTACCGTCTTGACGGCCACGATTTTAAGTACAATGTCGGTCGCAGAGCTGCACCTGTGTACTCGGGTACAGTTTGGTTCAGGCCCTGTCGGAAACTAGGCGCAGTCGAGTGCGCCGCGGATCTTGGATCGAATCTGCTCCAGGGCGTTGTCGTGACGCTGGCGTGTTGCGTTCATGTTGAAGCCGCAGAGGTTGAGCACATGGACCAGCGTCTCCACCTACGAGCAGGTTGGGTCTCTCCGGGACTTGTGGGCCCAAGCACCCGCACGATGACGATGTGTACATCACCTCATTGGTGGCACAGCGAGGCATACCAAGTGCGAAACCCTACGTTTTGTAGCTGTTCGACTATCAGTGGCATCTATTGTACACCCTAATCCAAACCCAGAAGCACGAAATCCGTTGTGACATATTCGCCCTATTTAACGACCTATCGAACGTTTTAAAAGTTTTACAGATAGTACATCGTAATATCAACATTCTGCCGAATATTGACTTAGAGCTAGGTATCAAAAGTCAAACCAATTACAGATTCGCTAAAAGAAATCGTTTATTCCACGAGGCCATGAGAAACATCTGCACATTGCCAAATTGAAGTTGGTATTGCCCGGACACATAAACAACGTTTTGCCAAGCATTTAACTTTCACATTGAGAGCAAACCCAATGTCAAACCAGACACATTGGGACGACAGGAATTTCTATCGCCAAAAACTCAAACACGCCTGCAGACATTCCAAATGCGAAATCGTATGTTTTGTAGACCTTTCTTTATCAGTGACATCTATTGTACACCCTAACCCAAACCCAGAAGCACGAAATCCGTTGTGACTTATTCGCCCTATTGAACGACCTATCGAACGATTTGAAAAATTTACATATAGTACATCGTAATACCAGCAATACGCCGAATATTGACTTAAAGCTAGGTATCAAAAGTCAAACCAATTACAGATTCGCTAAAAGAAATCGTTTATTCCACGAGGCCATGAGAAACATCTGCACTTTGCAAAATGGAAGTTGGTATTGCCCGGACACATAAACAACGTTTTGCCAAGCATTTAACTTTCACATTGAGAGCAAACCCAATGTCAAACTAGACACATTAGGACGACAGGATTTTCTATCGACAAAAGAACAAACACGCACGCAGACATTCCAAATGCGAAATCGTACGATTTGCAGCTCTTCGACTATCAGTGGCATCTATTGTACACCCTAACCCAAACCCAGAAGCACGAAATCCGTTGTGACGTACTCGCTCGATTTAACGACCTATCTAACAATTTAAAAAAATTACAGATAGTACATCGTAATACAAACATTCTGTAATAACATTGACTGAGCGCTAGGTATCAAAAGTCAAACCAGTTACAGTTTCGCTAAATCAAACCGTTTACTCTACGAAACCATGAGAAACATCTGCACATTGCAAAATTGAAGTTGGTATTGCCCCGACACATAAACAACGTCTTGCCAAACAATTAACTTAATATTGAGAGCAAAACAAATGTCAAACGAGACACATTAGGACGACAGGATTTTCTATCGACAAAAGAACAAACATGCACGCAGACATTCCAAATGCGAAATCGTACGTTTTGCAGCTCTTCGACTATCAGTGGCATCTATTGTACACCCTAACCCAAACCCAGAAGCACGAAATCCGTTGTGACGTACTCGCCCGATTCAACGACCTATCTAACGATTTAAAAAAATTACAGATAGTACATCGTAATACAAACATTCTGCTTAGTAACCTTGACTTAACGCTAGGTATCAAAAGTCAAAGCAGTTACAGTTTCGCTAAAAGAAACCATTTACTCTACGAAACCATGAGAAACATCTGCACTTTGCAAAATTGAAGTTGGTATTGCCCCGACACATCAACAACGTCTTGCCAAACAGTTAACTTAATATTGAGAGCAAAACAAATGTCAAACGAGACACATTAGGACGACAGGATTTTCTATCGCCAAAAGAACAAACATGCACGCAGACATTCCAAATGCGAAATCGGACGTTTTGCAGCTCTTCAACTATCAGTGGCATCTATTATACACCCTAACCCAAACCCAGAAGCACGAAATCCGTTGTGACGTACTCGCCCGATTCAACGACCTATCTAACGATTTAAAAAAATTACAGGTAGTACATCGTAATACAGACATTCTGTAGTAACATTGACTGAGCGCTAGGTATCAAAAGTCAAAGCAGCTACAGTTTCGCTAAATCAAACCGTTTACTCTACGAAACCATGAGAAACATCTGCACATTGCAAAATTGAAGTTGGTATTGCCCCGACACATAAACAACGTCTTGCCAAACAGCTAACTTAATATTGAGAGCAAAACAAATGTCAAACCAAACACATTGGTACGACAAGATTTTCTATCGACAAAAAATCAAACACGCATTTAGATATAGGTGCTGCAAGGCACCAGCTCCAAGCGTTCTTACCACTGCTTAGATTGCTGGTGCCTTGCAGCGCAGCATCTGTCACGCGTGGGCAAGCTGCAGCGCGCGGTGCATCTCCACGAGCGTCTGCAGGCCCAGGTCTCCACTTGATGTTGGGGTGTACAGCACCTCGTTGGTGGCTGAGCGAGGCAGGCCCAGCAGATGGCACAAGCCCTTGGATACGACGCGGTCAAATGTCTGCAGCGGTGACTGTAGCTTGCAGGTGGCGCAGCGCGTACTCCGCCTCGGGGTAGACCTACACCTTGAGCGCACACACCACTTGCTATGGTGCCAGACAGGACGTCAGCAGCGCCACCACCTCCCGCTTGAGCTTCGGCTCGAGCTGAAGACGATGGCTCACATGGTCGAACCCGTCACCCACGCTTAGGTAACGATAGCTGTCGTGGAGGCTGAGCGTGGTGATGGCGTCGCCGTGGACCTCAAGGCGCATGCCGCTGTCTCGAGTCGGGTTGCCACGAGCGTTGGTCGTCACCGCGAGGCTGGCGCACTTGCCAGGGTTAGCGCGTAATCCTAGCTACGCGAGGAAGCTAGCGGCGGTGTCGTGGCAATTGCGGATGCCGGCAGCACTGTCGCTGGACACCTTGAGATCATTGGCGCCAGTGTCACACCGACGATCGGCGCCGGTGGCACACCGATGCTGTCGAGCTTCTCGAGGTGGAGCACGAGGGGTACCAGCGCTGCGATGAACAGGAGCGGGCTGAGCGGGCAGACTTGGTACACGCCCACTTGTCTCACCGGGTCCGTCGCACCGTCCACCTCGTTTGCCACCAGAAAGGCCGAGTCCCTGTAGATGTCCTTGCAGCGGGCGATGAAGCCGGTGTCGACGCCAAGGTGGCGGAGCACGCGCCACATGAGCTGCTGGGGAAGCGAGCCAAAGGCGCTGCGGAGGTCTTACCAGACTTGGTACAGCTTGCGGTGTTGCCGGCGGGTCTGATCCAGCAAGGTGGTGGTCGCGATATTATGTTCATGGAAGGCCCTGAACCCCTTCTGAGCCATTAGTAGTCGGTCGTTGCCCTCCAGCCAGCGGGAGAGCCGATGTGCCAGCAGCCCACTGTAGAGCTTCTAATTTGTGGGCTGCAGAACTAACGGTCTCCAGTTTGTCGACTGCTTGGGGACGCCCTTCTTGTGGATGAGGCGTACAATGCCCACCTTCCACAGACGCGGCACACGACGGTGCCTCCAGCAGACCTGGAACACTGTGTGGAGGAGCGGCACGAGCTGCGCGGCGAAGCGGCTGTAGATGCTGTAGTCGATACCGTCGTGGCCCGGACTGGAGGTCTTGGCCGCGCGTGCGAGCTGGTCCTCCACCTCGTCGAATGCGTTAATCTCCGCGGTGCTCCGTTGCCGTTTGCGGTGGCTGGCACGAATGCAATGGGTAGATATCTGGAGATTCGGCTGCCTAGTCTCGCGCTTGTGGATCTTGAGCTTCTCCGTGTAGGTCTTGTGGTCGTGGCAGAGCTACAGCGAGGATTGACGAGTGTGACCCCAAGTCGGCGATCACTACCGTCTTGACGGCCACGATTTTAAGTACAATGTCGGTCGCAGAGCTGCACCTGTGTACTCGGGTACAGTTTGGTTCAGGCCCTGTCGGAAACTAGGCGCAGTCGAGTGCGCCGCGGATCTTGGATCGAATCTGCTCCAGGGCGTTGTCGTGACGCTGGCGTGTTGCGTTCATGTTGAAGCCGCAGAGGTTGAGCACATGGACCAGCGTCTCCACCTACGAGCAGGTTGGGTCTCTCCGGGACTTGTGGGCCAAAGCACCCGCACGATGACGATGTGTACATCACCTCATTGGTGGCACAGCGAGGCATACCAAGTGCGAAACCCTACGTTTTGTAGCTGTTCGACTATCAGTGGCATCTATTGTACACCCTAATCCAAACCCAGAAGCACGAAATCCGTTGTGACATATTCGCCCTATTTAACGACCTATCGAACGTTTTAAAAGTTTTACAGATAGTACATCGTAATATCAACATTCTGCCGAATATTGACTTAGAGCTAGGTATCAAAAGTCAAACCAATTACAGATTCGCTAAAAGAAATCGTTTATTCCACGAGGCCATGAGAAACATCTGCACATTGCCAAATTGAAGTTGGTATTGCCCGGACACATAAACAACGTTTTGCCAAGCATTTAACTTTCACATTGAGAGCAAACCCAATGTCAAACCAGACACATTGGGACGACAGGAATTTCTATCGCCAAAAACTCAAACACGCCTGCAGACATTCCAAATGCGAAATCGTATGTTTTGTAGACCTTTCTTTATCAGTGACATCTATTGTACACCCTAACCCAAACCCAGAAGCACGAAATCCGTTGTGACTTATTCGCCCTATTGAACGACCTATCGAACGATTTCAAAATTTTACAGATAGTACACCGTAATACCAACATTCTGCCGAATATTGACTTAGAGCTAGGTATCAAAAGTCAAACCAATTACAGATTCGCTAAAAGAAATCGTTTATTCCACGAGGCCATGACAAACAGCTGCACATTGCCAAATTGAAGTTGGTATTGCCCCGACACATAAACAACGTCTTGCCAAGCATTTAACTTTCACATTGAGAGCAAACCCAATGTCAAACCAGACACATTGGGACGACAGGAATTTCTATCGCCAAAAACTCAAACACGCCTGCAGACATTCCAAATGCGAAATCGTATGTTTTGTAGACCTTTCTTTATCAGTGACATCTATTGTACACCCTAACCCAAACCCAGAAGCACGAAATCCGTTGTGACTTATTCGCCCTATTGAACGACCTATCGAACGATTTCAAAATTTTACAGATAGTACACCGTAATACCAACATTCTGCCGAATATTGACTTAGAGCTAGGTATCAAAAGTCAAACCAATTACAGATTCGCTAAAAGAAATCGTTTATTCCACGAGGCCATGACAAACAGCTGCACATTGCCAAATTGAAGTTGGTATTGCCCCGACACATAAACAACGTCTTGCCAAGCATTTAACTTTCACATTGAGAGCAAACCCAATGTCAAACCAGACACATTGGGACGACAGGAATTTCTATCGCCAAAAACTCAAACACGCCTGCAGACATTCCAAATGCGAAATCGTATGTTTTGTAGACCTTTCTTTATCAGTGACATCTATTGTACACCCTAACCCAAACCCAGAAGCACGAAATCCGTTGTGACTTATTCGCCCTATTGAACGACCTATCGAACGATTTCAAAATTTTACAGATAGTACACCGTAATACCAACATTCTGCCGAATATTGACTTAGAGCTAGGTATCAAAAGTCAAACCAATTACAGATTCGCTAAAAGAAATCGTTTATTCCACGAGGCCATGACAAACAGCTGCACATTGCCAAATTGAAGTTGGTATTGCCCCGACACATAAACAACGTCTTGCCAAGCATTTAACTTTCACATTGAGAGCAAACCCAATGTCAAACCAGACACATTGGGACGACAGGAATTTCTATCGCCAAAAACTCAAACACGCCTGCAGACATTCCAAATGCGAAATCGTATGTTTTGTAGACCTTTCTTTATCAGTGACATCTATTGTACACCCTAACCCAAACCCAGAAGCACGAAATCCGTTGTGACTTATTCGCCCTATTGAACGACCTATCGAACGATTTAAAAAAATTACAGATAGTACATCGTAATACAAACATTCTGCTTAGTAACCTTGACTTAACGCTAGGTATCAAAAGTCAAACCAGTTACAGTTTTGCTAAATTAAACCGTTTACTCTAGAAAACCATGAGAAACAGCTGCACATTGCCAAATTGAAGTTGGTATTGCCCCGACACATAAACAACGTCTTGCCAAGCATTTAACTTTCACATTGAGAGCAAACCCAATGTCAAACCAGACACATTGGGACGACAGGAATTTCTATCGCCAAAAACTCAAACACGCCTGCAGACATTCCAAATGCGAAATCGTATGTTTTGTAGACCTTTCTTTATCAGTGACATCTATTGTACACCCTAACCCAAACCCAGAAGCACGAAATCCGTTGTGACTTATTCGCCCTATTGAACGACCTATCGAACGATTTCAAAATTTTACAGATAGTACACCGTAATACCAACATTCTGCCGAATATTGACTTAGAGCTAGGTATCAAAAGTCAAACCAATTACAGATTCGCTAAAAGAAATCGTTTATTCCACGAGGCCATGACAAACAGCTGCACATTGCCAAATTGAAGTTGGTATTGCCCCGACACATAAACAACGTCTTGCCAAGCATTTAACTTTCACATTGAGAGCAAACCCAATGTCAAACCAGACACATTGGGACGACAGGAATTTCTATCGCCAAAAACTCAAACACGCCTGCAGACATTCCAAATGCGAAATCGTATGTTTTGTAGACCTTTCTTTATCAGTGACATCTATTGTACACCCTAACCCAAACCCAGAAGCACGAAATCCGTTGTGACTTATTCGCCCTATTGAACGACCTATCGAACGATTTCAAAATTTTACAGATAGTACACCGTAATACCAACATTCTGCCGAATATTGACTTAGAGCTAGGTATCAAAAGTCAAACCAATTACAGATTCGCTAAAAGAAATCGTTTATTCCACGAGGCCATGACAAACAGCTGCACATTGCCAAATTGAAGTTGGTATTGCCCCGACACATAAACAACGTCTTGCCAAGCATTTAACTTTCACATTGAGAGCAAACCCAATGTCAAACCAGACACATTGGGACGACAGGAATTTCTATCGCCAAAAACTCAAACACGCCTGCAGACATTCCAAATGCGAAATCGTATGTTTTGTAGACCTTTCTTTATCAGTGACATCTATTGTACACCCTAACCCAAACCCAGAAGCACGAAATCCGTTGTGACTTATTCGCCCTATTGAACGACCTATCGAACGATTTCAAAATTTTACAGATAGTACACCGTAATACCAACATTCTGCCGAATATTGACTTAGAGCTAGGTATCAAAAGTCAAACCAATTACAGATTCGCTAAAAGAAATCGTTTATTCCACGAGGCCATGACAAACAGCTGCACATTGCCAAATTGAAGTTGGTATTGCCCCGACACATAAACAACGTCTTGCCAAGCATTTAACTTTCACATTGAGAACAAACCCAATGTCAAACCAGACACATTGGGACGACAGGAATTTCTATCGCCAAAAACTCAAACACGCCTGCAGACATTCCAAATGCGAAATCGTATGTTTTGTAGACCTTTCTTTATCAGTGACATCTATTGTACACCCTAACCCAAACCCAGAAGCACGAAATCCGTTGTGACTTATTCGCCCTATTGAACGACCTATCGAACGATTTCAAAATTTTACAGATAGTACACCGTAATACCAACATTCTGCCGAATATTGACTTAGAGCTAGGTATCAAAAGTCAAACCAATTACAGATTCGCTAAAAGAAATCGTTTATTCCACGAGGCCATGACAAACAGCTGCACATTGCCAAATTGAAGTTGGTATTGCCCCGACACATAAACAACGTCTTGCCAAGCATTTAACTTTCACATTGAGAGCAAACCCAATGTCAAACCAGACACATTGGGACGACAGGAATTTCTATCGCCAAAAACTCAAACACGCCTGCAGACATTCCAAATGCGAAATCGTATGTTTTGTAGACCTTTCTTTATCAGTGACATCTATTGTACACCCTAACCCAAACCCAGAAGCACGAAATCCGTTGTGACTTATTCGCCCTATTGAACGACCTATCGAACGATTTCAAAATTTTACAGATAGTACACCGTAATACCAACATTCTGCCGAATATTGACTTAGAGCTAGGTATCAAAAGTCAAACCAATTACAGATTCGCTAAAAGAAATCGTTTATTCCACGAGGCCATGACAAACAGCTGCACATTGCCAAATTGAAGTTGGTATTGCCCCGACACATAAACAACGTCTTGCCAAGCATTTAACTTTCACATTGAGAACAAACCCAATGTCAAACCAGACACATTGGGACGACAGGAATTTCTATCGCCAAAAACTCAAACACGCCTGCAGACATTCCAAATGCGAAATCGTATGTTTTGTAGACCTTTCTTTATCAGTGACATCTATTGTACACCCTAACCCAAACCCAGAAGCACGAAATCCGTTGTGACTTATTCGCCCTATTGAACGACCTATCGAACGATTTCAAAATTTTACAGATAGTACACCGTAATACCAACATTCTGCCGAATATTGACTTAGAGCTAGGTATCAAAAGTCAAACCAATTACAGATTCGCTAAAAGAAATCGTTTATTCCACGAGGCCATGACAAACAGCTGCACATTGCCAAATTGAAGTTGGTATTGCCCCGACACATAAACAACGTCTTGCCAAGCATTTAACTTTCACATTGAGAACAAACCCAATGTCAAACCAGACACATTGGGACGACAGGAATTTCTATCGCCAAAAACTCAAACACGCCTGCAGACATTCCAAATGCGAAATCGTATGTTTTGTAGACCTTTCTTTATCAGTGACATCTATTGTACACCCTAACCCAAACCCAGAAGCACGAAATCCGTTGTGACTTATTCGCCCTATTGAACGACCTATCGAACGATTTCAAAATTTTACAGATAGTACACCGTAATACCAACATTCTGCCGAATATTGACTTAGAGCTAGGTATCAAAAGTCAAACCAATTACAGATTCGCTAAAAGAAATCGTTTATTCCACGAGGCCATGACAAACAGCTGCACATTGCCAAATTGAAGTTGGTATTGCCCCGACACATAAACAACGTCTTGCCAAGCATTTAACTTTCACATTGAGAACAAACCCAATGTCAAACCAGACACATTGGGACGACAGGAATTTCTATCGCCAAAAACTCAAACACGCCTGCAGACATTCCAAATGCGAAATCGTATGTTTTGTAGACCTTTCTTTATCAGTGACATCTATTGTACACCCTAACCCAAACCCAGAAGCACGAAATCCGTTGTGACTTATTCGCCCTATTGAACGACCTATCGAACGATTTCAAAATTTTACAGATAGTACACCGTAATACCAACATTCTGCCGAATATTGACTTAGAGCTAGGTATCAAAAGTCAAACCAATTACAGATTCGCTAAAAGAAATCGTTTATTCCACGAGGCCATGACAAACAGCTGCACATTGCCAAATTGAAGTTGGTATTGCCCCGACACATAAACAACGTCTTGCCAAGCATTTAACTTTCACATTGAGAACAAACCCAATGTCAAACCAGACACATTGGGACGACAGGAATTTCTATCGCCAAAAACTCAAACACGCCTGCAGACATTCCAAATGCGAAATCGTATGTTTTGTAGACCTTTCTTTATCAGTGACATCTATTGTACACCCTAACCCAAACCCAGAAGCACGAAATCCGTTGTGACTTATTCGCCCTATTGAACGACCTATCGAACGATTTCAAAATTTTACAGATAGTACACCGTAATACCAACATTCTGCCGAATATTGACTTAGAGCTAGGTATCAAAAGTCAAACCAATTACAGATTCGCTAAAAGAAATCGTTTATTCCACGAGGCCATGACAAACAGCTGCACATTGCCAAATTGAAGTTGGTATTGCCCCGACACATAAACAACGTCTTGCCAAGCATTTAACTTTCACATTGAGAACAAACCCAATGTCAAACCAGACACATTGGGACGACAGGAATTTCTATCGCCAAAAACTCAAACACGCCTGCAGACATTCCAAATGCGAAATCGTATGTTTTGTAGACCTTTCTTTATCAGTGACATCTATTGTACACCCTAACCCAAACCCAGAAGCACGAAATCCGTTGTGACTTATTCGCCCTATTGAACGACCTATCGAACGATTTCAAAATTTTACAGATAGTACACCGTAATACCAACATTCTGCCGAATATTGACTTAGAGCTAGGTATCAAAAGTCAAACCAATTACAGATTCGCTAAAGAAATCGTTTATTCCACGAGGCCATGACAAACAGCTGCACATTGCCAAATTGAAGTTGGTATTGCCCCGACACATAAACAACGTCTTGCCAAGCATTTAACTTTCACATTGAGAGCAAACCCAATGTCAAACCAGACACATTGGGACGACAGGAATTTCTATCGCCAAAAACTCAAACACGCCTGCAGACATTCCAAATGCGAAATCGTATGTTTTGTAGACCTTTCTTTATCAGTGACATCTATTGTACACCCTAACCCAAACCCAGAAGCACGAAATCCGTTGTGACTTATTCGCCCTATTGAACGACCTATCGAACGATTTCAAAATTTTACAGATAGTACACCGTAATACCAACATTCTGCCGAATATTGACTTAGAGCTAGGTATCAAAAGTCAAACCAATTACAGATTCGCTAAAAGAAATCGTTTATTCCACGAGGCCATGACAAACAGCTGCACATTGCCAAATTGAAGTTGGTATTGCCCCGACACATAAACAACGTCTTGCCAAGCATTTAACTTTCACATTGAGAGCAAACCCAATGTCAAACCAGACACATTGGGACGACAGGAATTTCTATCGCCAAAAACTCAAACACGCCTGCAGACATTCCAAATGCGAAATCGTATGTTTTGTAGACCTTTCTTTATCAGTGACATCTATTGTACACCCTAACCCAAACCCAGAAGCACGAAATCCGTTGTGACTTATTCGCCCTATTGAACGACCTATCGAACGATTTCAAAATTTTACAGATAGTACACCGTAATACCAACATTCTGCCGAATATTGACTTAGAGCTAGGTATCAAAAGTCAAACCAATTACAGATTCGCTAAAAGAAATCGTTTATTCCACGAGGCCATGACAAACAGCTGCACATTGCAAAATTGAAGTTGGTATTGCCCCGACACATAAACAACGTCTTGCCAAGCATTTAACTTTCACATTGAGAGCAAACCCAATGTCAAACCAGACACATTGGGACGACAGGAATTTCTATCGCCAAAAACTCAAACACGCCTGCAGACATTCCAAATGCGAAATCGTATGTTTTGTAGACCTTTCTTTATCAGTGACATCTATTGTACACCCTAACCCAAACCCAGAAGCACGAAATCCGTTGTGACTTATTCGCCCTATTGAACGACCTATCGAACGATTTCAAAATTTTACAGATAGTACACCGTAATACCAACATTCTGCCGAATATTGACTTAGAGCTAGGTATCAAAAGTCAAACCAATTACAGATTCGCTAAAAGAAATCGTTTATTCCACGAGGCCATGACAAACGGCTGCACATTGCAAAATTGAAGTTGATATTGCCCCGACACATAAACAACGTCTTGCCAAGCATTTAACTTTCACATTGAGAGCAAACCCAATGTCAAACCAGACACATTGGGACGACAGGTATTTCTATCGCCAAAAACTCAAACACGCCTGCAGACATTCCAAATGCGAAATCGTATGTTTTGTAGACCTTTCTTTATCAGTGACATCTATTGTACACCCTAACCCAAACCCAGAAGCACGAAATCCGTTGTGACTTATTCGCCCTATTGAACGACCTATCGAACGATTTCAAAATTTTACAGATAGTACACCGTAATACCAACATTCTGCCGAATATTGACTTAGAGCTAGGTATCAAAAGTCAAACCAATTACAGATTCGCTAAAAGAAATCGTTTATTCCACGAGGCCATGACAAACGGCTGCACATTGCAAAATTGAAGTTGATATTGCCCCGACACATAAACAACGTCTTGCCAAGCATTTAACTTTCACATTGAGAGCAAACCCAATGTCAAACCAGACACATTGGGACGACAGGTATTTCTATCGCCAAAAACTCAAACACGCCTGCAGACATTCCAAATGCGAAATCGTATGTTTTGTAGACCTTTCTTTATCAGTGACATCTATTGTACACCCTAACCCAAACCCAGAAGCACGAAATCCGTTGTGACTTATTCGCCCTATTGAACGACCTATCGAACGATTTCAAAATTTTACAGATAGTACACCGTAATACCAACATTCTGCCGAATATTGACTTAGAGCTAGGTATCAAAAGTCAAACCAATTACAGATTCGCTAAAAGAAATCGTTTATTCCACGAGGCCATGACAAACAGCTGCACATTGCAAAATTGAAGTTGATATTGCCCCGACACATAAACAACGTCTTGCCAAGCATTTAACTTTCACATTGAGAGCAAACCCAATGTCAAACCAGACACATTGGGACGACAGGTATTTCTATCGCCAAAAACTCAAACACGCCTGCAGACATTCCAAATGCGAAATCGTATGTTTTGTAGACCTTTCTTTATCAGTGACATCTATTGTACACCCTAACCCAAACCCAGAAGCACGAAATCCGTTGTGACTTATTCGCCCTATTGAACGACCTATCGAACGATTTCAAAATTTTACAGATAGTACACCGTAATACCAACATTCTGCCGAATATTGACTTAGAGCTAGGTATCAAAAGTCAAACCAATTACAGATTCGCTAAAAGAAATCGTTTATTCCACGAGGCCATGACAAACAGCTGCACATTGCCAAATTGAAGTTGGTATTGCCCCGACACATAAACAACGTCTTGCCAAGCATTTAACTTTCACATTGAGAGCAAACCCAATGTCAAACCAGACACATTGGGACGACAGGTATTTCTATCGCCAAAAACTCAAACACGCCTGCAGACATTCCAAATGCGAAATCGTATGTTTTGTAGACCTTTCTTTATCAGTGACATCTATTGTACACCCTAACCCAAACCCAGAAGCACGAAATCCGTTGTGACTTATTCGCCCTATTGAACGACCTATCGAACGATTTCAAAATTTTACAGATAGTACACCGTAATACCAACATTCTGCCGAATATTGGCTTAGAGCTAGGTATCAAAAGTCAAACCAATTACAGATTCGCTAAAAGAAATCGTTTATTCCACGAGGCCATGACAAACAGCTGCACATTGCAAAATTGAAGTTGGTATTGCCCCGACACATAAACAACGTCTTGCCAAGCATTTAACTTTCACATTGAGAGCAAACCCAATGTCAAACCAGACACATTGGGACGACAGGTATTTCTATCGCCAAAAACTCAAACACGCCTGCAGACATTCCAAATGCGAAATCGTATGTTTTGTAGACCTTTCTTTATCAGTGACATCTATTGTACACCCTAACCCAAACCCAGAAGCACGAAATCCGTTGTGACTTATTCGCCCTATTGAACGACCTATCGAACGATTTCAAAATTTTACAGATAGTACACCGTAATACCAACATTCTGCCGAATATTGGCTTAGAGCTAGGTATCAAAAGTCAAACCAATTACAGATTCGCTAAAAGAAATCGTTTATTCCACGAGGCCATGACAAACAGCTGCACATTGCAAAATTGAAGTTGGTATTGCCCCGACACATAAACAACGTCTTGCCAAGCATTTAACTTTCACATTGAGAGCAAACCCAATGTCAAACCAGACACATTGGGACGACAGGTATTTCTATCGCCAAAAACTCAAACACGCCTGCAGACATTCCAAATGCGAAATCGTATGTTTTGTAGACCTTTCTTTATCAGTGACATCTATTGTACACCCTAACCCAAACCCAGAAGCACGAAATCCGTTGTGACTTATTCGCCCTATTGAACGACCTATCGAACGATTTCAAAATTTTACAGATAGTACACCGTAATACCAACATTCTGCCGAATATTGACTTAGAGCTAGGTATCAAAAGTCAAACCAATTACAGATTCGCTAAAAGAAATCGTTTATTCCACGAGGCCATGACAAACGGCTGCACATTGCAAAATTGAAGTTGATATTGCCCCGACACATAAACAACGTCTTGCCAAGCATTTAACTTTCACATTGAGAGCAAACCCAATGTCAAACCAGACACATTGGGACGACAGGTATTTCTATCGCCAAAAACTCAAACACGCCTGCAGACATTCCAAATGCGAAATCGTATGTTTTGTAGACCTTTCTTTATCAGTGACATCTATTGTACACCCTAACCCAAACCCAGAAGCACGAAATCCGTTGTGACTTATTCGCCCTATTGAACGACCTATCGAACGATTTCAAAATTTTACAGATAGTACACCGTAATACCAACATTCTGCCGAATATTGGCTTAGAGCTAGGTATCAAAAGTCAAACCAATTACAGATTCGCTAAAAGAAATCGTTTATTCCACGAGGCCATGACAAACAGCTGCACATTGCAAAATTGAAGTTGATATTGCCCCGACACATAAACAACGTCTTGCCAAGCATTTAACTTTCACATTGAGAGCAAACCCAATGTCAAACCAGACACATTGGGACGACAGGTATTTCTATCGCCAAAAACTCAAACACGCCTGCAGACATTCCAAATGCGAAATCGTATGTTTTGTAGACCTTTCTTTATCAGTGACATCTATTGTACACCCTAACCCAAACCCAGAAGCACGAAATCCGTTGTGACTTATTCGCCCTATTGAACGACCTATCGAACGATTTCAAAATTTTACAGATAGTACACCGTAATACCAACATTCTGCCGAATATTGACTTAGAGCTAGGTATCAAAAGTCAAACCAATTACAGATTCGCTAAAAGAAATCGTTTATTCCACGAGGCCATGACAAACAGCTGCACATTGCCAAATTGAAGTTGGTATTGCCCCGACACATAAACAACGTCTTGCCAAGCATTTAACTTTCACATTGAGAGCAAACCCAATGTCAAACCAGACACATTGGGACGACAGGTATTTCTATCGCCAAAAACTCAAACACGCCTGCAGACATTCCAAATGCGAAATCGTATGTTTTGTAGACCTTTCTTTATCAGTGACATCTATTGTACACCCTAACCCAAACCCAGAAGCACGAAATCCGTTGTGACTTATTCGCCCTATTGAACGACCTATCGAACGATTTCAAAATTTTACAGATAGTACACCGTAATACCAACATTCTGCCGAATATTGGCTTAGAGCTAGGTATCAAAAGTCAAACCAATTACAGATTCGCTAAAAGAAATCGTTTATTCCACGAGGCCATGACAAACAGCTGCACATTGCAAAATTGAAGTTGGTATTGCCCCGACACATAAACAACGTCTTGCCAAGCATTTAACTTTCACATTGAGAGCAAACCCAATGTCAAACCAGACACATTGGGACGACAGGTATTTCTATCGCCAAAAACTCAAACACGCCTGCAGACATTCCAAATGCGAAATCGTATGTTTTGTAGACCTTTCTTTATCAGTGACATCTATTGTACACCCTAACCCAAACCCAGAAGCACGAAATCCGTTGTGACTTATTCGCCCTATTGAACGACCTATCGAACGATTTCAAAATTTTACAGATAGTACACCGTAATACCAACATTCTGCCGAATATTGGCTTAGAGCTAGGTATCAAAAGTCAAACCAATTACAGATTCGCTAAAAGAAATCGTTTATTCCACGAGGCCATGACAAACATCTGCACATTGCAAAATTGAAGTTGGTATTGCCCCGACACATAAACAACGTCTTGCCAAGCATTTAACTTTCACATTGAGAGCAAACCCAATGTCAAACCAGACACATTGGGACGACAGGTATTTCTATCGCCAAAAACTCAAACACGCCTGCAGACATTCCAAATGCGAAATCGTATGTTTTGTAGACCTTTCTTTATCAGTGACATATATTGTACACCCTAACCCAAACCCAGAAGCACGAAATCCGTTGTGACTTATTCGCCCTATTGAACGACCTATCGAACGATTTCAAAATTTTACAGATAGTACACCGTAATACCAACATTCTGCCGAATATTGACTTAGAGCTAGGTATCAAAAGTCAAACCAATTACAGATTCGCTAAAAGAAATCGTTTATTCCACGAGGCCATGACAAACATCTGCACATTGCAAAATTGAAGTTGGTATTGCCCCGACACATAAACAACGTCTTGCCAAGCATTTAACTTTCACATTGAGAGCAAACCCAATGTCAAACCAGACACATTGGGACGACAGGTATTTCTATCGCCAAAAACTCAAACACGCCTGCAGACATTCCAAATGCGAAATCGTATGTTTTGTAGACCTTTCTTTATCAGTGACATATATTGTACACCCTAACCCAAACCCAGAAGCACGAAATCCGTTGTGACTTATTCGCCCTATTGAACGACCTATCGAACGATTTCAAAATTTTACAGATAGTACACCGTAATACCAACATTCTGCCGAATATTGACTTAGAGCTAGGTATCAAAAGTCAAACCAATTACAGATTCGCTAAAAGAAATCGTTTATTCCACGAGGCCATGACAAACAGCTGCACATTGCAAAATTGAAGTTGGTATTGCCCCGACACATAAACAACGTCTTGCCAAGCATTTAACTTTCACATTGAGAACAAACCCAATGTCAAACCAGACACATTGGGACGACAGGAATTTCTATCGCCAAAAACTCAAACACGCCTGCAGACATTCCAAATGCGAAATCGTATGTTTTGTAGACCTTTCTTTATCAGTGACATCTATTGTACACCCTAACCCAAACCCAGAAGCACGAAATCCGTTGTGACTTATTCGCCCTATTGAACGACCTATCGAACGATTTCAAAATTTTACAGATAGTACACCGTAATACCAACATTCTGCCGAATATTGACTTAGAGCTAGGTATCAAAAGTCAAACCAATTACAGATTCGCTAAAAGAAATCGTTTATTCCACGAGGCCATGACAAACGGCTGCACATTGCAAAATTGAAGTTGATATTGCCCCGACACATAAACAACGTCTTGCCAAGCATTTAACTTTCACATTGAGAGCAAACCCAATGTCAAACCAGACACATTGGGACGACAGGTATTTCTATCGCCAAAAACTCAAACACGCCTGCAGACATTCCAAATGCGAAATCGTATGTTTTGTAGACCTTTCTTTATCAGTGACATCTATTGTACACCCTAACCCAAACCCAGAAGCACGAAATCCGTTGTGACTTATTCGCCCTATTGAACGACCTATCGAACGATTTCAAAATTTTACAGATAGTACACCGTAATACCAACATTCTGCCGAATATTGACTTAGAGCTAGGTATCAAAAGTCAAACCAATTACAGATTCGCTAAAAGAAATCGTTTATTCCACGAGGCCATGACAAACATCTGCACATTGCAAAATTGAAGTTGGTATTGCCCCGACACATAAACAACGTCTTGCCAAGCATTTAACTTTCACATTGAGAGCAAACCCAATGTCAAACCAGACACATTGGGACGACAGGTATTTCTATCGCCAAAAACTCAAACACGCCTGCAGACATTCCAAATGCGAAATCGTATGTTTTGTAGACCTTTCTTTATCAGTGACATATATTGTACACCCTAACCCAAACCCAGAAGCACGAAATCCGTTGTGACTTATTCGCCCTATTGAACGACCTATCGAACGATTTCAAAATTTTACAGATAGTACACCGTAATACCAACATTCTGCCGAATATTGACTTAGAGCTAGGTATCAAAAGTCAAACCAATTACAGATTCGCTAAAAGAAATCGTTTATTCCACGAGGCCATGACAAACGGCTGCACATTGCAAAATTGAAGTTGATATTGCCCCGACACATAAACAACGTCTTGCCAAGCATTTAACTTTCACATTGAGAGCAAACCCAATGTCAAACCAGACACATTGGGACGACAGGTATTTCTATCGCCAAAAACTCAAACACGCCTGCAGACATTCCAAATGCGAAATCGTATGTTTTGCAGCTCTTCGACTATCAGTGACATCTATTGTACACCCTAACCCAAACCCAGAAGCACGAAATCCGTTGTGACTTATTCGCCCTATTGAACGACCTATCGAACGATTTCAAAATTTTACAGATAGTACACCGTAATACCAACATTCTGCCGAATATTGACTTAGAGCTAGGTATCAAAAGTCAAACCAATTACAGATTCGCTAAAAGAAATCGTTTATTCCACGAGGCCATGACAAACAGCTGCACATTGCAAAATTGAAGTTGGTATTGCCCCGACACATAAACAACGTCTTGCCAAGCATTTAACTTTCACATTGAGAGCAAACCCAATGTCAAACCAGACACATTGGGACGACAGGAATTTCTATCGCCAAAAACTCAAACACGCCTGCAGACATTCCAAATGCGAAATCGTACGATTTGCAGCTCTTCGACTATCAGTGGCATCTATTGTACACCCTAACCCAAACCCAGAAGCACGAAATCCGTTGTGACGTACTCGCCCGATTTAACGACCTATCTAACGATTTAAAAAAATTACAGGTAATACATCGTAATACAAACATTTTGTGGTAACATTGACTTAGCGCTAGGTATCAAAAGTCAAACCAGTTACAGTTTCGCTAAATCAAACCGTTTACTCTACAAAACCGTTAAAGGTGTAGAAGTGTTGGAACGAAGCTTGGGGCGGAACGAAGTGACTTCTGCACTTGGTGCGGAGACCGGAGTGAAGGCACTTGAGCGGAAGAAGGAAGATTCGAAAGTGATTGATTTATCGGGGCGTGGCTGTGAGCCTCGTCGCAATGGGGCCCGCGATGGTGGTGCGAGGCAGCGGGGGGGGGGGGGGGGGGGGGGGGCAAGGCACCTGAGCGAGGCGCCCGGCAATCCTAGACGCGACGAGCACTCGCGGAACTAGAGAGCCCCAGCGGTACTTGGTTGTCTCGGTGCCTGTTGCCTGCACTTCAACGTCTTCAACATTGGTTGAGCTCACCCGCGGGGGGGAGGGGGGGGGGGGGGGGGGGCTGTGAGCTCCGTGGGGTTGTGGCATTCAGGTCGGGCTCAGCGTGAGCCGCGGCTGAGACGGTGGAGTCGGCTCCGTCGGCAGTGGGGCTCGATGTTCCTGCTGCCGACGAAGCCGCGGTCGATGGTGCGCTCGAGGCGAAGGGCACGCCACATGCGCAACCCGCCGAGAATCGGACGAGGAATGCGGTGCGGCGGTGCCGAGAGGTCCTGTGCGTCTTCAATGACGCGAATCTGCCGGCCGTGTACGCGCACAGCGTGCAGTCGAGACGCGACGCGTTGGGCGTGTACACGGCGAGGACGGAGGCCAGTTGAGCGCTAGCCGTGGATAGCTTGAGCGCTGGGGCAGGAACGCCAGCCTCCTCCTCTTCATGCAACGTAGGCGCGTGCTGGCGAGCTTCATCTCCATCATCTGCGTCGAGTCTGCGGCGCGCGTGATCGCTGGAGCGGCTGCTGCAACGCTAGCGGGCACCTAGTGCCGGCGTCAACGTCCATGGGAACGGCGACCAACCCCGGGTCGAGCAGCATGCCGCCCGCCCTGCCAGGTGATGCCACGACTGTGTGAACTTCAACACGGACTGGGGCGGCGGCGTGGAGGTCTTGGGCGTCCTCGGCGTCGCTGCTGTCATCGTCGAGCTCCAAGGGCCAATGGCGGACCACCAAGGCCCGAGCTGTGGCGGCTGTGAGCGCGGCACCCGGCGATACCGAGTCGGGCAGCCTGCCTGCCGCACTGCCGGGTGGTGCCACATCGTAGGGGGGGGGGGGGGGGGGGGGTCTTTGGGGCTGGCGAGCGCCGTCGCCGCGCCAGAGCGCAAAATCGGCGGCGCCTGGGAAGGCAGCCGCGAGGCCGATGCGCGTATAGGCTGAGCGGCCAGGGATTGGGGCATACTTAGACCAAATATAGACCCGCGTACAGGCTGAGAGGCCAGGAATTCGGCTGTACTTGCGACCAGTTTGCGGCCGCGTACAGCCGGAGAGGCCAGGGATTCGGCCGGACGGGTCTCGCGTACAGCCTGAGAGGGCAGGTATCCGGGCATACTTAGATCAAGTGCATTTTGCCCGACCCCGCCTGGCTCTTGCACGTCTTGATGGCGATCCGCCAAACGGCGCGCGGTCGTGCTGGAAGGGCGAGGCTGCGCTTGGCCGGCCGAGGCGTCGCCGCGCGATGCGCCGAATCGCCGCCGATGTCGAGCAGTGGCACGGCCCGTGGAGGGTCTAAACCGTCATTTTGCCCCGAAGTTGAAGCCGGAATGGGGGAAAAGTGTGAACCCCTGCCCCCTCGTCATCGCTGATTGGCCGAAAGTCGGACCAATCGCGGGCCGCCAGATCGGCCTTGTCAGCTGCGCTATAGAAAGACGCGTCGCTGCCGAGACTCAACTGGCTGGCCGTGGAGGCCTCGTTGTCCGAGGACAGGGCCCGGTCTCTGATTGGTCAGAAGAGGCGCATCACGCGCTCTGGTTGGTCGAAAAGAAAAAAGTCCGGGGACCGAAGACTTGCCAGGGTCAGAGGCGAATTAGAAAAGTGTAGAGAAGATCGGTGTACTGTGTTGGCCTCGCGGGGGAAAGGTGTACGCCCCCGGAGACCGCTCGTCCGCCGCTAGCAAGCTAGTTGCCCAAAAATGCGAGTGAAAAAGTCCACCAAAAGGCGAAAACCAGTTTTCACACTGATTAGAACAGAAAAGGTTTGTGTATTACCATTTGGCTTACTCGTTACCAAATTTGTAATTTGGTCGCTACCTAATTGAATGTCTAAAGTATAGGTAAGGCTTGCGAGTCGACCACCGAAATGGGTTTTAAGGGCGGTTCCCTACCTGGGTGTGGTCCTGTCGGCCGTCTTGGGCCTGACTTCCGCCTAGCGGCGGCTTCTCTGGGACGGAGTCCCCCCGGTCTCCGTCGCCCGGCTGCCCCTTGGTCCTTGGCTGGGCCTCGCCTGGTGTTGGAGAGTTCGGTGCTGGCTGCAGTGCAGATTCCAGATGCGGCGGCTGGACTGGATGCATTCGGCAGACAGCTGCCGGTCCAGCCGCTTTGCATCGCGCTTGAGTAGCCCCAGGTGTGTGGTGTACACCTGGTGGTTTCCACTAACGACCGCCCCAAGCGACCCGTACACGAGCGTCGAGAGGTGTATGTGGTGTAGGGATTTCCAGATTCGACCATACGCCAACCTACTTTAGGTCAAGAATCGGCTCGGTTTGATAACCTAGAGCTTAGGAGCAAAGGATCACGGTAAGTACTCGGCGATCTGTCCGGATATGCTATCCGGATAGCCGCTGAGCTCAACGGTCGCCGGAACTCAGCTGAAGGGTCGGTAGAGATCCGAAACGACTACATTTCACTAGATATTTGTATGAAAAGCATAGAATTAAATAGGGGGAGCCAAAAGGGCTCCCAGAAGATAACAGAGCAGAATTTTCCTAGTCCAAGACACGTGTACACTTTTCCGGTAAGTCCCTGCATAGGGCTGGATTATGCCTGCCGTCAATACTCGAGAGGCATAGCTTGTAGGGTATTGACTGATAGCGCCAAGAGATTAGGTCGGTCCGGGTAGGACAAAGTCTCGCTACGCGCGAAAGAAAGCCCCGCATACTCAGCGGGCCGGTACGTCGGATAGCCCGGGTGCCGTAACACTTCTAGCTGAGCAGCCTCTGCGCTCGGTGACCTGTAAAAGCGCTCGCGCGCCGTCGTCCATCCTTTGGTGGAGGGCACAGGGTTGTGAACGAGCTCAGCCGAGCCAAACTCGGCGGAGCCTCGGAAGTGATCTGACTTGGTTAGTCGAAACCGAGTGGAAGCGAGCCACTCGTCTGTCCCGGAAGGGCCGGACCGCGAGGGGACCACCCTCTGCGCAGGCCATACAACCGCCGACCTAACTCGGCGATTTGTTGTGGTTTGTGTAAGGAATCCACATCTGACGGTATTTGTGTGTTCTACTACACCACAACCGGTGCCGCGACCCGGGAACAGGAGTGTGTGCTTGTTTTTATAGGTGCCAGCTAACCAAGTTAAGAGGAAGAGAAGAGAAAGAGAAGAGTGAAGATGGTCAAGGGATCAGCAACTCCGAGCGACGGAAGCCCAGCGACGGCTGGAGGATCGCCTCTCGCGGGGTCGGACCCGGCGGATCAACGACTCATCGCCATGACGATGGAGGTGGGACGAACCGTCCAGCTCGACGAGGATGGCCAAGACCAGGAGAGCGAGAATGGAGATGCAAGTGAAGGAGAGTATGAAGAGAAAGCCGAGACCGCTGAGCTCGGAGAAACGAAGACTACCGCCGAGCTACTTGGCGAGGTGGAAGAGTTGACGCTGCAGGTGGGACGCATGGGAGCCCCACGTCCTGTCGAGCGCAACTTATCCGCCGAACTCGACGAAGGTGCGGACGATGAAGAAGATGAAGAAGAACATGGCGTTGCTCAAGGGGACCGTCCGCCCCTTATTCCGAAAGCGACGAGGAACGCCGATACGCCGAGCGCCAATAAAGTGTTGGCTCGACTCGGCGAGAAGATGAGAACGAGATCAGAATGGATGATGATGTTCGCGCCTGTGGCGATGGCGCAGGCGAAGTGGCCGATGTTGGGTCCTGAGTTAACTCAACCGGTGCGTGCAGCCAACATCAATCAGTTGGTGGAAGAAACTGTGTTGCTGTTGAAGGCGATGGGCTATCGGTGCAACAGCCGACCAAACAGCCTCATCCTGTCCGACTGGAGTCTGACCCGTGGTGGAGCTGAGCTCTGGCAATGGAAGAAGAAGTTGAGAGTGGCGTTTGGATTGGAGAAGGCCCCTGGTGGAACGAAGAAGGTGTACAGCCGAGTAGCCGAGTTCAAACCACTCGGCGAAGACCCAAGCAAGATTCCTTTGCCGAAGACCTCGGAGACGAAGAGACGTGAAGTGTTTCACGCTACGCAAGGGACTCCGTACTTCGACGACTCCCACATGCTGACTCCAATGAAGCTAAACCCGACTCAGCGAGCGCCGAGTCGTGGACAGCGGAATGTTGGTCGTTACCGTGAATTGTATGACGCTGCAGACGAGGATGAAGCTTACGAGGAGGATGAAGAAGACGACGACGCCTTCGACGTGAGAGGAAACCGTGAAGAAACCGTGAAGGACTACATCCGAAACTTGAGCTTTGACGCGGCTGAAGAAGACTCGACGCAGTACCTAGAAGTCCGAACCCACGCCTCGCTCGACAAAATCGCCGAGTTCGAAGGAAAGCGCTACCGCTCTGACGCGTCGCTCCAGTGGCTCAAGCGTTTCATCTACGAGATGAAGAGCACCAGGATGCCCCAAAGTGCCTGGTGCGAACCTTTCTCGCTATGCTTGGGACGCGCGGCGACGAGTTGGTACAGGCAGCTGCCGAAGAAGACTCAGCGACGTTGGAAACTACTCAGCGAGGCGTTCCTGGATTATTATTGCTCACAGTTCGACCAATCCGCCCGCACTTTACTACTCAGCGAGACGTAAAGTCAACGAACCGATCTGCGACTTCCTGATCCGACTCAACGGGTATGCTCGGACAGCCAAGATCCAGTACGAGAAGGGTGGCGCCGACGCGGCTGACCATGTCGAACACTTTTTGCTGCATTGTGGTGATGACGATGTGATGGATTTGATGTACCCCTTGCAGTTGGAAGACATCAGTAAGGTGGAACAGATAATCAATCGTCGGATCCTCGGCGAGAAGCGCAAGAAGCAACGCGACCGACTCGTGATCGCACGAGGCCGAGATGACAAGCGGAAGGATCAGAGCCGCCGAGATGAACGCCGAGATGAACGCCGAGATGGACGTCGAGATGAGAAGCGCAGTCGCAAGGAAGAAAGCCGCGACCGCCAAGTCACGGTCGTTGACGCTGACTCCGACGGGGAGGAACTCATCGATCAGAACCCGCCGAGTCCGTACAACTCCGAAGACGAATGGGATGATGAGGACCAGTCCGGAGGTCACGACTCAGCGGAAGACGACGACTACATAGACGCCGGTGTTTCCAATGATAAAGAAAATACACCGGACCGCCGAGAGAACTCGGCTGGGGACCAGAATGGCTCAAATCGAAGTTGGGGAAACTCAGCGAACCGACCTCCGCGACCGTACAACCAACGAGAACAGTCGAACCGTGGAGATGGATCCCGCGACAACTCTCAGCGCGGACCTTGTGCAGCTTGTGGAAGAACGGGGCACTCGGCTCACTACTGTCGACGACGCTGCAAATTCTGCAGACAAGTCCATGAAGGCGGCCAGTGCGAGCTGTTTCGTCAATATGAGAAGCTGGCTGCATTCGTAAGAAAACTCTGTCGACAAGTCGCAAGTGCCAGATGACCTGCAAAACCTTTACGCTCCGAGTGATTTAAACTCGGCGGCCCGCCAACACTGACTGGGTTGGAATATGCCGGGCTGCCACAGTCAGCTGAACCTGCAGTTGAGGCGAACTTCTTGTTTGCCTTCGTAGGCGAAGCAGGACGGCCCGAGGGAAGAAGCGGGGATGGCAATTGGATGTGTGAAATCGACGAAATTGAACGTGAGCTCGGTGAGTTAGATGATAACCACCGAGCGATTGCAAGTGTAACTCGGCAGTCAGACCAGGCTGTGCATCGTACCAGAATCATGAAGCTGCTTCCGGGAGAGCGGCTGGGATGGTGGTCAGCACAGACGTTTGATCGCCGAGTTAGAATGAGAGCTCTCGTATTGGGAGTAGTGAACGACCGAAGGACCAAGATATTATTGGATACCGGCGCAAATGTCTCGGCGATTAGCGAATACTTCGCGAGGAAACTGCGTCTCAAGAGAGTGGCTAGCCGAGATAAGCGAATCGACATACAAGGAATAAGTAAGGACAGAATGGTGACAACGTCAAGAGCAGTTGTGAAGGTGACACTCGGCTAGGATGTGGCATACGAGTTTGAAGTATGGATAATGCCTCATCATGCAGGAGTCGATTTGATTCTCGGCACTGACTTCATGATCCCAGCTGGGATCCGCCTGGATCTGTACAACTCGGCGGTCAAGCTACCCGATGAGATGGTGATTCCACTCATCCGATCAAGTAATGCGCCGACCAACACCGAGTTCGGACCAAATGTCCCATGCGGGCCACCAGACGGATTAACAATCGAAAGTCGAATGACCGCTGAGTTCAAATTGCCCAGGCGACAACCCAGTGAGTCGACGCATGACTTGTGGGTGCGACGGACGAAGGGTTGGATTCCAACAGTTGTTTTTAATCGCCGAGGAAGACCAACGCATGTCCTGATTACAAACGTTCGACCCAAGTCAGTCTGGTGCCCACCTCACTTTTATGTGATAAAATGGCAACCACACGGAGTACTGGCCAATGAGGGATATGTCCGCGTGAACTCGGCGAAATACCATGACTGGCAGATATTGGCATTTGAGTCGGCGATGGATACAGATTTGCTGCAGAAAGAACAACGACTGTACGAAGACTGGTTGTCACACCAGCCGCCAGCTGTGGAAAGACGAAAATACCCAACTCCGACGGCGGTGGAAAAACGACCCCATCCAAGGGAAAATGGACCCGATTTAACATGCGCTGAACGCTGGAGAAGGATCGACGCTGATACAGAAGCCGACGAAGACGAGAGGCGTCGCGTTAACGCCGACGCCATATCGACTTCAGGGGTGACAAGGGGTGACCCGGCTATAAACTCAGCGTCCAAGCTGGAGGACGTCCGAGCGGATCGTACGGCGGTGCTACACGATGGCCAAGATGTCTCCTATCAGCTGCCCAAGTTTGAAGGCGATGGCGCCATTTCTGACGTCAATACGAACTTAGCGGTTGAAGGAACAAGTGCAGTAAGGGCCAAGGAAAACGTGTCGGCGACTGAAGACTCAGCTATTACGGAAGGAAACCCTGAAGAACGCTCGGAACACGCCTTACGTGACGCCCAACCCGTTATTGACAACCGAGCCAAGTATGGAGTCATTAGACCAAGTTCTGCAGCCGTGGTGAACTCAGCGATGGGTACGCCGGAAGCCTGCATTATCCAGTCAGGGGCGGTTGATTCGGCGTCAGCAAATCTAAACACCGAGAGTGATTCGGACGGGGCCACATCATGTCGTCAGGATGTCAGTTATACTGAAGACGCGTTTGCACGCACGGAAGTCAGTTCTGCCGTCACAACCAACTCAGCGGATGAGCACTCCGACGCGACCAAGGACTATGATAATCGGGAGGTATTACTACTTGAAGGAATAAAGCCGAACGACGACCCAGCTACGGCGTACTCAGCGTTGGAGACTATGGAGGCTGAAACCGGTTCGGAAGTGGTTAGACAGCATGACGATGATACCATCTACCTCGGAGACAAGTTTGAGCACAAAGGAGTAAGATCGGCCATCGCAGTGAACTCAGCGAAAACGAGCCCTGACGCGGACGACAACTATGATTTACCAGAGGTATCACGGTTGGAAGGTACTATAGCTGAGGTCGAAGTAACGAACGCAGCGGCGACGGTGTTCGACCCCGGCGGAATTGACTACGGCTTAGGACAAGCTGAAGATGATGAATGCAACTCGACGAGAGACCCGACTGAGACTCTAAGACAGCACTACTTGGCTATCGCCGCGACCGAAGACGAGCAAGAGGATGATGTTGACGAAGGGACGACCAACGCCTTTGAGCGTAGTGGGACAGATCTGGACTTGACGGACTAATCCCACGAACTGGCCTTCCTTCCCGACCTCACTGAAGTTGAGCCTACCGAACTCGACTATGGCGCTGCAAACGTCAAGTCGAGTAGTCATACGCCAGCACAGTCGGCTAAATTGGTGACAGAGCTACAAAAGCACGAAGGGATAATGATATCAAGTGGTAATGCCCTGCCGCCTCCAGCGTACGGAGCATTGTGCGACATCGACGTTCAAGGACACGCACCCATTAAGCAGAGAGCTCGGCGGATACCTCTCCGCCACTTGAGCAAACTTTACGAGTTGTTGAAGGGGCTGCTTCGAGCTGGGTAGATATCATTCTAGGGCAGCCCTTGGGCCTCGCCAGTGGTGATAGTGCTCAAGAAAAATGGTGTGGATATTCGGTTATGCATTGACTATAAACTGGTTAATGCGGTTACGACGCCGATGGAATACGCTATGCCACTGGTTGATGACCTGCTTACCGAATTGGAGAGCTACTTGTGGTTTTGCTCGCTCGATGCTGCGAGTGGGTTCTGGGCAGTCTTGATGACACGCCAAGCTCGGCAGATCTCAGCGTTCGTCTGTGCGCTTGGACACTTTGAATGGTTACGAATGCCGTTTGGATTGAAGAATGCGCCTATGATTTACCAGCGACTGATCGACAACGCTCTATGGGGATACGTTCAATCAAAGGGAGGATGGCAGTTGTTTGCCGAAAGAATGACTATTGCTGAAGCCGAGTCGGGAATTCGGCGAGTCGAGTTCGGCGGAGTCAGTGATTCAGCGAAGAGTCAGCTGACGAAGTTTGAAGCTGACCACCAATCACAAGCTGACTGCGATCCGGTCCAAGACCTGGTCAACGGACCGGACGGCGACATGTTTGCTAATGGAGAACCAGACCAGTCTTCCTTGATTCCGGTGTTCAAGCGGAGGTCGTTTGTCGATGATATCTGTTTTGGAGGGGAGACGTTCGACGCCTGCTTGGAGACACTCGACCGACTACTCGCTCGGTTCACAGAATGTCGAATTAACATCAGCTTTACCAAGAGTATCTTTGTCCAACTCAAGGTTGATTTCTTATCGCACGAGATTACGCCGAGTGGCATACGCGCTGATGCGAAGAAGATAGCTGCGATCGCCGAGTTCGCCTTCCCGAAATCGAAGAAGGGGATGCAAGCTTTCCTCGGTGCCATCAACTATTACGGCCGATTCATCCAGAACTTGGCTGTTTACGGAGCAGTACTATATCAGCTCAAAGATACGGACTTTGGCCCTGGGGGTGACTTGGCGTCAGCGAAAGCGTCATTCGCCGAGCTCAAAAGACGGGTAGCAGAAGCTCCAATTCTGCGTCATTTCGACTCGGCGAAAGAAGTCCATATAATGTTGTACGCCAATGAGTGGGCACTGAGCAGTACATTGATGCAACCGCACGACGACAAGCTGCACCCAGTTCGCTTCTGCGGACGCGTACTAAAGGAGAATGAACTCGGCTATCATCCCGCTGAGAAAGAAGTAGTCGCGCTGTTACAATTGCTGAAAGTGTGCTACACTCTCTTGGCGGGGAAGACGCTACACGTCTACACCCGTTTCTCCACGCTGGAGTGGGTGTTTAAGTCAAAGTCGCTGTACGGCCGCGCAGTCAGTTTCGCAGTTATGTTGTCGCCCTACGATTTGAAGGTGAAGCGAGTACGTGAACAAGATGTAGACTTCGCCCAGTTGCTCCAGGCGTCTATAACTCCGTTTATCGGACTCGACGATTCCTTGAAGCACCTTGCGCCTCCCTCCAAGAACTCGGCGACAGTTCGAATGGACCCAGCGCTGCTATACGCCCGAATATCAGCTGACTTTGCAGGATGCGTGCTGTCATTTGATGGCTCAGCGAAGACGGCTAAATACGGCGGGTATGGCAGTTGTTTGTGGATACTGTGGCGCCTTCCGAATTGGGACATTGAGATTGCTGCGAGTGCGTACCTGTCGTCCACCACAGTCAACATCGCCGAGTACACCGGCATGAACAATGGAGTCTTGGCGGCGATTGACCGATGGATAACCGATCTGATTATCGTGGGTGACTCCCGGCTTGCAATCCAGCAATCCATGGGGGTGATAGCATGCAAGAAGGAAACATTGCAAGTGGAGCTAGCTCGACACAAGGATCTCACGAAGCAACTCAACTCGGTCCGGTGTCGACACATAGCGCGACACTATAACGCAGCGGCTGATTCTCTCGCTACAGAAGCACTTGAAGCTAAAGCTGGACGAGTCATTCTCGGGACGGATAGGAAAGCAGAACTGAGAATGATTAACCGAGTAGCCGAAGAACTGTACGCCACAGACAACCCAGCGGAAACCCCGATTGTCACGGTAGTCACTCGTAGCCCAGTACGCCGAGTTCACTTTGAGGACGAGCTGGATGAAGACTCGGCTAGAGCAAGAGGAGGAAGTCAGGATCACGAAGCCATGTCAACAAATCCTGGAGAATCTGCGTTTGAAAGCAGTGGAGATGAATTCGTACAAGTCAGCAGGGCGTCGACTCGGCGGACTAACCACACGACCTCGAACGTCGAAACAGGGTCGCAGATGGAGTCAGCCCAGACAGCTCAGAATGCCAACGACATTGATCCAGTGACAGTACAGACCGAGCGGAGACGACGAATCGCGAAGGCACAATATGAAGAACTCAGGTGGGCCGATCTGAAGGCGTACCTGAGAGGTTAATTTGAGAACCTTACACACCGTCGAGCTCAGAATGCCGGCAAAGTCGCAGAAGTCTTTGTACTCAGCGAAGACGGCTTGTTATACCGCCGAGATGAAGCTCGCCGACTGGGCGAACTCGGCGAACCGAACCTCTCATTGAGATTGGTGATTCCGTCAACTATGGTCGACGAAATACTTCATAACTGTCACAACTCGATCGAAGGAGGGCATCAGTGCATCGTCAGAACTTATCACCGAGTCAAGGCCGACTACTACTGGATTGGTCTTTACGCCGACGTGGTGAAACATGTTAGGGCCTGCGAGGACTGCAATACCAGTAAGAGCAAGCCACAGTTGAGAGGTTACTCGCCAGGAAATGTGGTGTCAGACCATCCATTCCAAGTCGTGTCAATGGATTTCGTGATTCCCCTTCCTCGAACTCAGCGGGGCAATACTGCACTGCTGCTGTTCCAGGACCACTTCACGGGATTCGTTATCGCTAAGGCTATGAATGACACCGGGGCACTCGAAGTGGCCAAGGTATTTGAGGAATGCGTCTTCAGGCAGTTCGGGGCTCCGTCTCTGATACGGCACGACCGAGATCCAAGGTTTATGAGTGAAGTATTCCAAAAGTTCTCCGAGATGATGCAGTCGAGATCAAGAGCTACGCTGAGTTACCGGCCACAAGCCAACGGTCAACAAGAGAGGTCAGTCAAGACAATGGTTCAGACTATACGGGTCTACGTAGAAGACCCACTTCAAGCCGACTGGGATGACATCGCCGAGAAGATGGTACACGCTATCAACAACTCAAGAGATTCGACTCGGCGAGAAACCCCTTTCTATCTGGTACATGGTTGGGACGCCAAGTCTACACTCAAGGCTATGACGAGTTCAATACGACGCGGACAGGGACGCCCAGTCAACTCGGCGGACGCAGTCGAGTGGCGCCGAGAAGCGAACAGACAACGAGAAGTGGCACTTCGATTAGCAGCTGAGTTCCAAGTGCGAGAGAAAGCACGACGAGCTCGAGAGCACAACGAAGCGTTGAGCAAGAAGGAGAAAAGATCCATTCCCAACACAGCAGATGACGAAGATGAAGTTGCAGAACCAGGCGATGAATCCACCAAATTCTTGTTCAAAGAAGGAGATCAAGTTTGGTTGTTTATGGATCGAGTCAAGTCGGGCCTGACCAAGACGTTAGCCCACCGATGGCATGGACCATTCAGGGTGAAGAAGAAGGTGGGAGAATTCGCCTATGAATTGGAGTTACCCGACAAGAGTGGATATAGGTTCTACCCAGTGGTCGTCTGAAGGCAGTCACCGAACTCGGCGGAAGACCAAAGACGAGGCTAATCGCCGACCTCGAAGAGACTCAGCGATTTGACTTTGACGAAGAATTACTGCCTGAAGACAGCTGGGAACCAGACACAAGTACGAACCAGTATGAAGTCGAAGCGATTCTCGACGATGAGCTACCATTATCCACGAGTACGTCACCATCACAACGGAAGTTTAAAGTTAAGTGGGTCGGCTACGATGAGCCTACTTGGGAACCACTGTCGAATTTGTCATGTGGGGGTCTCCTGTTTGACTATCTACGACAGAAGAAGCGCGAGAACCGTCTGCAAATGGTGCAAGTTGCAGATGAGGATTAACAGCTATTGCACCAAAGGTTACACCTACTCAGCGGACGACACAGGCCGAGTTGATATGGAATGCTACTGTGTCGAAACTACATATACTGAATAATTACGAAATGAAGTCCTGAACGATACCTACGGGACGCCCAGTCAAAAGAAGAAAACTAAAAAGTTGGCGATCCGGACTCCAAGTGAGTTGAACCCGACGGAGACAACTGGGAAGAGCTCAGCGGACTCGACGATTGGAGGCGTCGCGTCGTAGCAGACGTCATCCCTTGGGAAACTGCGAAAGGAGATGCAACATTCGCAGCCGTGGCAAGGAGTATCATCGCCGAGCTAGCCAACGAAGCTGACGCCGAACCAGGTGTCTCAGGACCCAACTCGGCTGAAGTGGGTTGAGGCGGATCCGTTCCACTGGGGAGTGGGGTGCCGAACAGAGACATACTCGGAGACGCGCCTCGGAGATTGGGAGAACCCAACCCATCGTCCGCCGAGTCGTCATCAGACGCACTCTCGTCATCTGAGCCGAGCTCACCGATTGAAGACCCAGTGAAGATGTGGATGCCTTGACGATTCAGCCGAGTTGGAGCACCCGGGGCATAGGCAGGAGGCGCTTGTTCGGCAAGATCGAAGTCTTCTTCAATCGCGTCGTCAACAACCTGAGGATCCATACCGCGCGGAGCGAAAACCAAGAAGTCCACGTTCCGAGCGCGGAAGCAGGTGTTATACGGGTGGACCGCCGGGTCAGTTAGCCACCAAGCTCGCCAGGGCTCGGCTAGATCCACATCGTGAGCACATTGGACCCAGTCTCTCCCGGAGGGAGCCCACGAAAGGTTAACGGGAGAGTAATGGGGGACGGACGGATCGAAATAAACCTCTGCGTCCACCAGAGGAGCAGGTTCATCGCCGAGCTTCTGAGTGACCGCCGAGTAAAGCTGGTCGTAGACAGCGACAACCAAAGATCGCAGGGTGTCACTACGACGTTTGCGCTCGCGCTTGTACACCAGCCACAGCTCGTACACCTCAGCAAGCTGGGCGGGCGTGGCAGCCGGGTTGACGTCAGAATGGAGACCCATCAACACACTTGACTCGACGATCCAATGACGACGCTCATAGAGAGCTACGAAATAACGGGTCATCTGGCCATCTGTCTGGATGGGCCTCCCCGCCGAGTCCAAGGGACTGTCGCCACGAAGCTTCACCCACATATCTCCAAGAACTTGCATCAAAGTTCGAGGTCGGGTCTGAGAAGCCAAACACCGCCGAGCTTCCTCCAGTATCGACGGAGAAAAGAAGAAAGGAAGCTCAGGGAGCATCCGCCGAAGACGCTGACAAGGATGGCTCGGATTGAAAACGGCCATGAAAGCTCGAATGCCGTCAAGAGAACACGGCGTAGGGGGCACTCGACTCTTGCCTCCTACGAGCTCCATCTGCACCCCTCCGCTCAGTGTATCCAATAATGCATTCCAACAACGGGCTGAGCCGAAATGCATAAATGGTACCTCGCGGAGTTGAGCCATGTGAAGAGTCAAGCGACAATCCTTGGACACCGCTTGCGAGGCTCGAGTCCGTAATGTCGCCAGCGGGAGTGTAAGAGCGCTGGGTAGTGTGACCAAAGCCGGACGTGAGGCAGTCGAGCTCGGCTGAGAGAGAATCGACACGACCGGGAGCCTACTTGGCGAAGGAGCAGCCGGAATGGATTGAGCCGGAGCCGGATCAGGAGTCGACGGAAGCTGCCGATGCTTGTGGTGTCGGTGCGTCTTGTGATGCTTCTTGTGTTTCTTGTGCTTCTTGGATCGCTTCGACCGATGGCCGGTAGGACTCGACGAAGCACGACGCTTGCGACGCTGCTGCTTCCCCGAAGCCGACGCAGAGGCAGAACTCGTCCCGTCACCAGAATCCTTCGATGAATGCCGCGAGGAGTGGCGACCACTCGGCGGCAAGGACTCATCGCTCATCTCGTCGTCAGAGCCGAAGATTGCCGCATGTAGGCTTCTCGCTTTCGCAGAACGACGAGCATCTTCGGCCGCTGAGTCGGAACCTGAGGGACTGCCAGCCGAGTTCTCGGATAAAGAGATGGGATCCAAGAGCGACCCAGCGGCAGGATTCGTCAAGCCGGTGGACAGTGCAGAACCGTCGCCAGGCCCTAACACCTCGTCGTCAGACGCGTCAAGGTCCTCAAGCAGCTGAGCAGTCACAGTGCGGGCAGTCGCAGCAGATCTCCGGATGGGGCGCCCAGACGGAGACGTCAACACTGCCGAGCTCGCAGGGAGAGACGGCCTGAGGACACTCACGGCCGGGATCACTAGGTCAGTCAGCGTAGTGGATACGCTCAGACCCCGAGAAGGAGAAACGTGAGAGGATTGGCCAGAAGACGACTGGGCGCGCCCAACCACCGTTGTCACGACGCTGAGCGGTGCACTCGACTGGGGCAACCCAGCGGAGATGGGCGAAGTCGAGCCGGGAGCACAAACGCTCGTAGCCGGGACAGGCAGCGAAGCCACGACATCGGATGAAGATACCGGCGGTGGGCGAGTAGCCGCGACTAACGAAGTCACCGGAGGACCGGAAGACGAGGAACCCGCCGAAGTCGTCGAAGCAACTGCAGAAACGGTGTCGACGAGCGGCTCAGGCAACTCAAACTCGAATTCAGCCTCGCTCGAAGCGTCATCGTCGTCTTCAGAGCGAGCAGAGACAGCGGGCTGAGTAGCAGAACTCAGCTGAAGGTGACGAACCTTCTTCCGCCGAGTCCGACGACGGGACTTTCCAGAGCGGGGCCTTCCTCCATCGGATACAGTAGCTTGAGGAGAACTTGAGTGCAAAAGGGCACTGATAGCCTCGTGTCCATCCTCCCCGGGAAGTGGACAAGCGTACGGCTGAGGCGGATGCGGCGCCGGTGAGCGATGACGAGGACCTGCAGCAGTGGGATACTTGGTGTTAGCATAACGTCGAAGCCGCTGAGTCGAAGTCAAGTTCGCCAAAGGTGTCCGGTGAAGCTGTGCGAGGGTCGGCTCGGGTTGGCTGGTAACCGCCGCTGAGCTGACTGGAGTCGCAGCCGAGTCAGCCAATGAAGTCACAGAAGACGCTTGACTAGCTGGGAGGGCCACACTAGAGCCAATGGCGGGACTCGCCACTGGAGCATCTCGGCGAGGATGAACAATCAACTCCAATCGCCGAGTTTCACCAACTGGAATGTGAAGAACCTCAGGGAAGCGAGACTCCAAGACACGACACAGCCGAGCGTTAAGGAGAAGGTCGGACGGATCAAGTCCAGGAACCTGCAAGCCACCGCCAGCAGCAGCAGCAGCCATGTGAGGATCGTGCATCGGAATAATACCATTCCGACGGATGAGCCGCTTCTGTCGCAAGATCACCGCCCGCTGCTCAGCGATCACCGACTGAGCGTGCCGCAAAGGTTGAGTGCCGGTGGAGCTGTACAGACGCACCGACTCCTGCAGCTGTTCGAAGTGCTTGGAAACAATGCTCTGAAGGGTGACGAACGCCGCATCCCTATCAGAAATGGATCGGAGAAGGACGTCGATCTCGGCGTCTCGATCCAAGACCTGCTGATGATGGAGCTGGGCCTGACCCAACGCAGCGTCAACCTTGCTCTGCTCAGCTGCGATGGCCCGAGCAAGTTTTGCCTCACTCAGAGCTACAGCCTTTCGCAGTGACGCAAGGAGATTAGCCGACTGCGTGGCAGCAGCCTCCCATCGGGATACCTGCTGTCGTGCCGATGAGAGCTGAGTGGACAGGTCGACGTTGCTGAGAGCGAGAGAGTCCAGTCGCCGAGTCAGTGCGCGGTTCTCCTCCTGAACAGGTTGATTGTCAGCTCGGAGATCGCCAATGATCTGTGGATAATCAAGAGCGGCATAGTTGCCTTTCAAGATATCCAACAGTTCCCCCGCGGAAGCGGCATGCAAGATCGCTCGCCGCTGCACGGGATCGGAGGGCTCCACGGAACGAGTAAATCCGTAGGCCATGAGCCTCGCCAAGAAGGTCAATTCTTCTCGGCGCTCATACCCTTGCTCGTTAACTCTGGCCATGAGGGAGTCAAGACTCACTGGAGCAGCCGAGCTTGGCTGATTGGTGGCGCCCGAAGTGGTGTCGCCCGGCAAGCTCGGTGGACCAGGAAGGCGCACGCGAGAAGACCCCACCGACTCCGCGTCAGACTCATGGGAAGTTGTCAGGTCGACCAACCCAGCTTCATGCCGGTCGCTGACCCCACGAGTACCGACGGGTCGAGGAATCGACTCAGCTGGCACGCCTTCACCTCGACGAGGAGTTGGAGAAGAAGGATGGCGCCGCGAGTTGTGCTGGAATAACATGCGAAGAGTAAGGAGCTACCAAGTGAGTGACAGCGGAAGCAACGAACGTACCGAAGAAGGTGGTGGAGAGCCGCGAGACGTCATCAGCCGAGTACGGACCAACGGTGGCAGAACCAAATGAAGGATTAAGACACTCACCAGCTCGGCTCGTATCATAACCGGGGCAGTTGTGGTGTAGGGATTTCCAGATTCGACCATACGCCAACCTACTTTAGGTCAAGAATCGGCTCGGTTTGATAACCCAGAGCTTAGGAGAAAAGTATCACGGTAAGTACTCGGCGATCTGTCCGGATATGTTATCCGGATAGCCGCTGAGCTCAACGGTCGCCGGAACTCATCTGAAGGGTCGGTAGAGATCCGAAACGACTACATTTCACTAGATATTTGTATGAAAAGCATAGAATTAAATAGGGGGAGCCAAAAGGGCTCCCAGAAGATAACAGAGCAGAATTTTCCTAGTCCAAGACACGTGTACACTTTTCCGGTAAGTCCCTGCATAGGGCTGGATTATGCCTGCCGTGAATACTCGAGAGGCATAGCTTGTAGGGTATTGACTGATAGCGCCAAGAGATTAGGTCGGTCCGGGTAGGACAAAGTCTCGCTACGCGCGAAAGAAAGCCCCGCATACTCAGCGGGCCGGTACGTCGGATAGCCCGGGTGCCGTAACACTTCTAGCTGAGCAGCCTCTGCGCTCGGTGACCTGTAAAAGCGCTCGCGCGCCGTCGTCCATCCTTTGGTGGAGGGCACAGGGTTGTGAACGAGCTCAGCCGAGCCAAACTCGGCGGAGCCTCGGAAGTGATCTGACTTGGTTAGTCGAAACCGAGTGGAAGCGAGCCACTCGTCTGTCCCGGAAGGGCCGGACCGCGAGGGGACCACCCTCTGCGCAGGCCATACAACCGCCGACCTAACTCGGCGATTTGTTGTGGTTTGTGTAAGGAATCCACATCTGACGGTATTTGTGTGTTCTACTACACCACATGTACCTTCCATCCTTGGCGCTCAAGGTGTCGCTTGATGCGGTCGTACTTGGCTCGCTTTTGGCTGGCGATCCGGGACAGTGCCGAGCCGCTCGCGTCGTCACTCGCCTGCTCCTCAAACGCCACGGCCAGGTCGACCACCGCCACCGTCTTCTTGGTGTGGTTGTAGGATTGAAGGTCGGGCCGTAACGCAGGGCCGGCGAGTGGCGGCACGGTCTGGTTCACGCAGAGCTCAGCATGGTCCTGCTGGCCGTCCGACGATGCGAGGAGCGCACGCTCAATAATCTTGAGTGCGGCGTTATGGCAGACACGGACTGCGTCCATGATCTCGTCGAAGTGGTTAAGCACATGCGCCAGCGTCTCGGAGCGCGTGCATCCAGGGTGTCTGCACCTGTCGTGCACTCGGAGACACCGTTGCTTGAGGACACTGGGCGTGTCTACCTGGTTCAAACGGCCGGCCACCTCGAACCGGTAGTCGGCTTCCCACAGGCCTCGCGGCCGTGTGAGGAAGCCACTACCAATATTACCATGGGCACGAGCTGTCTTGCCTTGGTCGCGCATGGCTGCCCACTTGGTCCAGTGCCGGAGCTTCAGGTGCATCTTCACGTGCCGCACGATGTCACGGCGCGTCAGCCACTTGTCGTGGTGCGACACGCGCGAAGCTGCAATGGTTGGACGGGCGGGCTGGTGGCTGCGTCGGCAGGCGCGGTCTCGAACTTGAGCCCGAGCGTGCCGAGCTGGCGCCGAATGTCGATCCAAAAGGATCCGGTGTCGCAGTTGCGCCGCTTGGGTGGGGCGTGACTGGACTGTCCGAGCTGCGAGCTGAGCAGCAGCTCGTACAGCTCTGCCTCGCGGTCCCTCCAGTGTGCAGTGGCCAGGCGGTGGCGCGCGTCTGCGATCTGCCGGAGCTGCTCGTGGGCGATCCTCTGGGTGGCGCCGTCCGGGGAGTTGAGTATCTGCCACCCATGGGCAATCTGAAGCGCCGCGTGCAGCGCCGTCAGCGGCAGGAGGCCCAACCCGCCGCGCGATGTCGGCGCGGAGAAGAAGGCGTTGGTGACGCTCGTCGGTAGTCGCAGCAGGTGGCGGAGCCCGCGGCGGAGGTGCCCGTCGAACGCCTCTAGTTGTTGCTTGAACGGGCGAAGGTGGCGAAGGGCGTACTCTATGCGGGGGTAGAAGTATACCTTCACCGCCTTCACCACTTGCAATGGGGCCAGCCCCGGGTGCATCAGCGCCGTCGCGCCGTGCTTGAGCTGCTTCATCATCGGCGCGAGCTCGATGCGGCGGCGCACGTGGTCGAAGTCGTCCCCGATGCCGAGGTACGCGTAGGAAGCCGTCATGCTCAGCGCTGGGATCTCTGCGTCGTTAAGCTTGAGGCATAGGCCACCTGGCTTGAGCACGTCACGGCTGTCGCGTTGGACCGACATGGTGCTGCACTCGGAAGGGTTCGCCGCCACTCGGGTCCATCGTAGGAAGGTCGCCACGAGTTCGTGCTGCCTCTTGATGCCGTCCACGGAGCTACTGAACATCTTGAGGTCGTCAGCGTAAGCAGCAGCTCCGGGGCAGTCCACGCTGGTGAGCTGCACTCCAGTGGCCGGCAGCCTCTTCGGCACATGGAGCAGCTGGTCGATAGCGGCGGTGAAGAGGTGGGGGCTGAGCGGCAGCCCCGGAACGCTCCCACGCGAAGCCTGATGGGCGCTGTGGTGCCGTCGGCGGCGTTCCCGATGGACAAAGCTGCGTCACTGTAGATCCTGCGGCAGCAGTCCACGAACGCGATCGGTACGCCTTGGCGCGCCTGCGTTTCCCATAGCAAGTCGTGTGGCACGCTGCCGAAGGCGTTGGCAAGGTCGTACCACACGACATGCAGCTCCTTGCGCTTGTGACGGGCGTGGTCGACGAGCGTGGCCGCGAGGAAGTTGTGCTCCCCGCAGCCGTTCATCACCCATAATCCTTTCTGCGCCTCTGCGTGACGAGCGTTTGCGTCCAGCCAGCGCACGAACCGGCGTGACAGGATGCCGGCATAGAGCTTGTAAATGGTCTGCTGCAAGCAGATCGACTGCCAGCTGGCAGGGTCCTGTTGATTGCCTTTCTTGTGGAGAAGGCGCACCACGCCGAGCTTCCAGCTCTGAGGCACCCGCTTGTAGCTCCTGCAGCACGCGAACGCTGTGTGCAGTACCGGCAGGAGGTGGACGGCGAACAGCTTGTAGGCGTCGTAACCAACGCCGTCGAGGCCGGGGCTGGAGCTGGCGCGGGCATACTGAAGCTGGTCTTCAATGTCGTCCACCGTTGGCGCCTCCGTCAGCTGTTCCTGTGCTCTCGTGGCGACGAGCAAGCGCGCCATCGCTTCGCGGAAGGCAACTTCCTCTGGTGCCTCTGCGTTGAACGACTGCCGTGGCGTGTTTAAGCTGTCGAAATATCTCCATAAATCATCGCCGGGAATGGGGCACCTGCCGTCGTCCATCGGAGCTGGAGGGTCCGTGGTTGCCGACGGTGGTGCCGTTGTCGTGTCTTAGTTTGCTCGCGTCCCAGCCAGGGTGGCTCCACGCACGCCTTCTCGTCGGTGTCGAAGCGGTGCCGCAATAGGTGCTGGCCAAGGGCGGAGCGGATGCGACCGACTCGATGCCTGACCTTGTTAGTGGTCGTCCTGTCCTGGGGACGCATGGTCTCGAGCGCGTGGAGGTCGTCGAGGGCTTCGTCGATCCGGTGCTCGCGGTGGTGGCGTGTCACGCGTGGGGGCCGTTGGCGGCGCGTCTTCCGTTGCCTGGTTTGGCTACCACTGCCGCGCTTGCGTCTCCGTTGTCGACGCTGCCGCGGCTGCTCGCTGTGGTCCTCATCTTGCTGCCGTGTTTGCTGCTGCCGTGGTCGCTGTAGCTGCTGCTGCTGGCGTGGAGGCTGGTACTGGGACTGGGAGTACGGCAGCAACTTGTCGTAGAGGGCGTATGGGAGGGCTGTGATGTAGCCCTCTGCCGTCTTCCGGTGGGGCGCGTCTGCAATCTTCGCCGCCAGCGACGCTGCCAGTCGCTCCACTACGTCGCCAGCCTCCTCAGACTCCTCGTCCGTCAGGCGCCGTAGGCGGAGGCCCAGTCGCCGAGTAGGCACTTCGTCCGGCCCGAGCTTCATTGGGGCGTGGATTTCACCGTCGTCGATGTCGGCACGACGTTCGTCGTCAGCGGCTGCGTCCATGTCTGCATTCGCCGTAGCGCTCCGTGGGGCCGTTACTAGCGCCATCGCTGGCGCTCCGTTGTCCATCGAGGTCGTGCAGGGGTTGGGCGCTGCGTGCACTTTGCACTCCACCTTGGTGTTCTTCGTGTCGAGGGCCCGTTTGGCGAGGCGGTCCGCGAAAGCGTTGGCCTGCCGATCGACGTGGTGCAATGGGTGGATGGCAATCCTGGTCAGCTCAAGGCGCACGGCATTGCGGAGCTTGCGGAGCCTCGTTCTCCTGGTTGCATACAGCCCCTTCACTTGGCGGATTACCAGCAGGCTGTCGCCTTCTATGCCGAGCTGCGTGGCACCGTGGTCGGCCGCAGCGCGGGCGCCTAGCAGGAGCGCGGTGTACTCGGTCGTGTTGTTGGTTTCCTTGGCGCCCGGCATGAAGCATGATCCTGTCTACACCACGGCGCCGTAGGGTCGTACAGCAGTGCACCAGCTCCGCCGGGGTTGGGGCCGTTGCGGCAGGCGCCGTTGAACTGGAGGCGTCACTCAAGGCTGGCGGGGGGCAGCATCGTCCTTGGTCTCCTCGTTGACCGGCCCTGGCGCTTCGTCGTGCGGCTCGCTCTCCTTGGTCTCTTCCTCGCATGCAGGCGCGTCTGACGGCGCGTGGAGCAGGCGGGCGGCGATGCGTGACACTACAAGGCTGCGTGGCTGCGAGCCTCGTCGCAATGCGGCCCGCGATGGTGGTGCGCGGCAGCGAGGGGGGGGGGGGGGGGGGGGGGGGGGGGGGGCAAGGCACCTGAGCGAGGCGCCCGGCAATCATAGACGCGATCAGCACGCGCGGAAGTAGAGAGCCCCAGCGGTACTTGGTGGTCTCAATGCCTGTTGCCTGCACTTCAACGTCTTCAACATTAGTGGAGCTCACCAGCGGGGGGGAGGGGGGGGGCTGTGAGCTCCGTGGGGTTGTGGCATTCAGGTCGGGCTCAGCGTGAGCCGCGGCTGAGACGGTGGAGTCGGCTCCGTCGGCAGTGGGGCTCGATGTTCCTGCTGCCGACGAAGCCGCGGCCGATGGTGCGCTCGAGGCGAAGGGCACGCCACATGCGCAACCCGCCGAGAATCGGACGAGGAATGCGGTGCGGCGGTGCCGAGAGGTCCTGTGCGTCTTCAATGACGCGAATCTGCCGGCCGTGTACGCGCACAGCGTGCAGTCGAGACGCGACGCGTTGGGCGTGTACACGGCGAGGACGGAGGCCGATTGAGCGCTAGCCGTGGATAACCTGAGCGCTGGGGCATGAACGCCAGCCTCCTTCTCTTCTTACAGCTGGCGAGCTTCTTCACCGTTATCTGCGTCGAGTCTGCGGCGCTTGCTGCCGACGTGCAGCACGCGTGGTCGCTGGGGCGGCTGCTGTAACGCAGGAGGGCGCTCGGTGCCAGCGTCAACGTCCATGGGGGCGGCGGCGTCGTTGCTGAACATGGAGCTTGGGGCTGCAACGTCGTCACCGCTCCCGGCGTCGGCTGTGAAAATGCTGCGGCAGCAGCTGCTGCACTCGTCGACCTGCATGGGCTCCACGAGCACGAGAGCCATCGGTATATGTTCTTGGTCCGGCTCAGCATGCGCGTGGTGCTCCACGTCGACACGAGCAGCAGCAGCTACCGTAGCTGGAGTAGCTGCGGTAGCCGCTGCTGGGCTTGCGTCAACCAACCCCGGGTCGGGCAGCCTGCCGGCCGCCCTTCCGGGTGGTGACACATCGTAGGGGGGGGGGGGTCTTGGAAGCTGGCGAGGGCCGTCGCCGCGAGCCCTGCGTCTGGCTGGGGCCCGTTGGAGGCTCGGCGGCGCCTGGGAAGGCAGCCGCGAAGCCGAGGCGCGTACGGGCTAGGGGTCGGGGCATACTCAGACCAAGTATAGCCTCGCGTACAGGCTGAGAGGCCAGGGATTCGGCTGTACTTGCGCCCAATATGGGGCCGCGTACAGCCTGAGAGGCCAGGGATTCTCCCATACTTAGATCAAGTACGGGGCCGCGTACAGCCTGAGAGGACAGGGATTCGGCCGTACGGGTCTCGCGTACAGCCTGAGAGGCCAGGGATCATCCCATACTTAGATCAAGTATGGGGCCGCGTACAGCCTGAGAGGACAGGGATTCGGGCATACTTAGAGTAAGTGGATTTTGCCCGAACCCGCCTAGCACTTGCACGTCTTCATGGCGATCCGCCAAACGGCGCGAGGTCGTGCTGGAAGGGCGGGGCTGCGCTTGACCGGCCGAGGCGTCGCCGCGCGATGCCGCTTGGCGTGCAATGAGCGCTGCATGTGCTACACACGTGCCCGAAGTTGCACCCGATGAATCGCCGCTGGTGCCAGCAGTGGCACGGCGCGTGGGGGTCCAAACAGCCATTTTGACCTGAAGTTGAAGCCAAAACGGGGGCTAAAGTGTGAACTCCTGCCCCTCGTCGTCGCTGATTGGCCGAAAATCGGACGAATCGTGGGCCTCGTCAGCTGCGCTATAGAAAGACGCGTCGCTGCCGTGCCTCGATTGGCTGGTCGCGGAGGCCTCGCCGTCCGAGCACAGTGCCCGGTCTCTGATTGGTTAGAAGAGGCGCATGGCGCGCTCTGATTGGTCGAAACGAAATAGGTCTAATGACCAGAGGCTTGCGTGATCGGAAGCGAATTAGAAAAGTGTAGAGAAGATCGGTGTAGTGTTGGCCTCGCGGGGGAAAGGTGTACGCCCCCGGAGACCGCTGGTCCACTCCCAGCAAGCTGGTCGTGGCAGATTGCCCAAAAATGCGAGTGAAAAAGTCCGCCAAAAGGCGAAAACCAGTTTTCACACTGATTAGAACAGAATATGTGTTCGTATTTACCAGTTAGTAACCTCTCCGTAACTGAAATCTAGGCTGAAATATGGATGTCACTATGTGGAGGGTGTTTGTGCCTTCCTGGGTTTTAAAGGGCGGTTCCCTACCTGGGCGGTGCCCTGTCGGTCAAATGACCCGTTTACCGCCGTGACGATGCCTGCGATGTGCACCGCCCCCCCCCCCCCCCCCCCCGATCCACGCGACGCTTGCGAGGCAGTGCCGCTTCATTGCCGCTCACGGTGACGTCGGCAGTGCGCGTTCCATATCCGCGCGCTGGCCCGGATGCAGTGGCTGGAGAGCTGGCGGTCAAGGCGGCGGGCGTCCCGCTTGAGCAGCGCCAGCAGCTCTGTGTAGAACTTGAAGTTGCTCGGCAGGACTGAGCCGAGCGAGCCGTAGACGATGCCCGTCACGCGAACCCGCCAACCGGCGCGCATCACTGCCTCCGCGACCGTCTGATACTTGGTAATCTTGTTGCCGCGGCTTTGTTGTAGCGCTGAAGACGTGGTCGCGTCGGTCGGCTGGTTCTCGTGGGTGATCGCTAGGTCGGCGATGATGACACGCTTGGTCTCCGTGTTCCGGAGTATGATGTCGGGGCGCAGGGCCGCGCCGTCGTACTTCGGTACCGTCCTGTTGATGGCCACCTCGAGCCTGCCGCCGGACTTCTCCACCTTGCGCCACAGGGCGTCAGAAATACGCTCGAGAGCCTCGTCGTGGCGCTTCCTGATCGTGTCCATGTTGGGACTGCACTTGTTCAGGATGTGGGCGGGGGTCTCCGTGTAGGAGCATCCCAGAGCCCGGCAGGTGTCGTTGGCCCGGAGACGACGGTGCTTGAGGGTGCTGTTGGTATCAATCAGGTGGGTGCGGGCCGCAATAGCGAAGCAATATTCGGCGTCGGACAGGCCTGCACCCTGCGTGATGAAGCGTGAGCCCACGCCGCCGTGCTCTCGTACCGTCGTGCCCTGGCTGACCTTGAACTTCCACTTGTCCATGCGGCGCAGCTTCATGTGCAGCTTCACGTGCCTCAACACGGTCGAGTGGCTGAGCCACTTGGTGTGGTGCGGCACGCGGAGCTGCAGTAGTCCAGGTGCTTCCTCCTCGTCGCCAGCTGCGAGCTTAAGTCCGAGGGTCTGCAGCGTGTCGCGGACGTCGTTCTTCTGTTTTCATACGGAACCGATGTCGCCGTTGCGGCGTGTCTCCGTGGCGTGGGGCGAGGCGGCAAGCTCCGTGTTGAGGAAGCTCTGTGCGAGGTCGGCTTCCCGTCCGCGCCAGTGTTCCTCGACCAGCTTGAACCGCTTGCGCGCCACTTGTCCCACCTGCGTGCGCGCGATGGCACGGATGGCCGGGTCCTTGGAGTGGAGCATTTGCCACGCGTGTGCCACCTGCAGAGCTTCGTACAGCTCTACGAGCGACAGCAGTCCCAGGCCTCAGCCGATGTTGGTGAGAAGAAGATGTCGTGGTGTCTGTTCTCCGGCAGGCGGAGCAGGTGACGCAGGCCGCGCACGATGGCGCTGTCGAAGCCTTGAAGCGGTGACTCGAGCAGCCGCAGGTGTCTCCGGGCGTACTCTACCGTCGGGTATATGTACACCTTCAGAGCCTTGAGTATCTGCCACGGCGCCAGCTCCGAGCGCAGCAGTGCCACCGCCTCTCGCTTGATCTGCTTCAGCTTGGGCTCAAGTTGGAGGCGGTGTCGCACGTGGTCGAAGCCGACGCAACCCCCCAGGTACTGGTGGCTTTCTTGAAGTCCGAGGGTGGCGATGGCCTCGCCGTGAATGCGGAGCTCGATGTCTCGGTCGCGTGTGGGGTGGCTGTGCTGGCTACGTGTCACCGGCAGAAATGCGCGTTGGCCTGCAGCCCAGGCCTCTCCAGGTAGCGCGTCACGAGGGCGTGGCAGCGCTGAATGCCAGTCGCGCTGTCAGAGAAGACCTTGATGTCGTCTGCGTACGCGGTGGCGCACGGGCGTACTCCTTCTGCGAGCGGGACGCCAACGCCATCCTGGTTCTCTAGCGCCCGGAGGAGTAGCACGAGCGCAGTGATAAAGAGGAGGGGGCTGAGCGGGCAGCCCTGGTACACTCCCACCTCCTGGCGAACGGGCTATGTCGCTCCGTCGCTGGCGTTGCCGACCACGAAGTACAAGTCCTCGTAGATGCCACTGCAACGAGCCACAAATCGTCTGTCACCCCAAGCTGGCGTAGCACGCCCCACATGAGCTGCTGCGGCAGCGACCGGAAAGCGTTGTGCAGGTCGTACCAGACCTGGTACAGCCTGCGATGCATGCGGCGCGTCTGGTCCAGGAGCGTTGTTGCCACGAAGTTGTGTTCGTTGCAACCGTTGAACGCTCGGAAGCCCTTCTGTGCCATGGGCAGCAGCTCGTTGGCTTCCAGGAACTTGAACAGTCGACGGGCGAGGAGGCCGCTGTAGAGCTTGTAGGTGGAGGTCTGTAGGCAGATTGGTCGCCAGTTGGTCGGCTTCTTGGGGTCACCCTTCTTGTGCAGCAGGCGAACGAATCCGACCTTCCACAGGGCAAGCACGCGGCGGTGGCACCAGCAGAACAGGAAGGCTGCATGCAGGAGGGGCAGTAGCTGAACCTGAAAGCGGCGGTACACGTTGTACCCGACACCATCGTGCCCTGGACTGGAGCCGGCTTTGACGTGGGCGAGCTGGTCCTCGATCTCGTCCAGCGTAGGCTCTGCGGTCAACGCGCTTGTCGCGTGGCTAGGCGTCGACATCACCTCCAGGAACGTGCGGAACTCTGTGCCTTTGACGCTGTCGTAGACGAACGGTGTCCACTGGGTGCTGGTGGCGGTAAAGTACTCGTGGAGGGTGGCGCGGTCGATAGTACACTCCTCCTGGCTGAGGTTTGCTGCCTCCTCCGTTGAAGTACGCCGCAGGATCTCGGCCACGCACTCCCGTTCGTGCGTGGCGAACTTTTTCCGCAATCTGGTCCGGTCCATCACCGAACGAAGCCGCCCGACGCAGCGTCGGGCCCTGCGCACTGCCTTTTGGTTGTGCGGCGTGGAGCGCCGCACATTTTCTATGATGTCGAGCGCCTCGTCAAGTCTGTGCTCCAGGTGATCGCGTGTGACGCGTGGTGGCCGGCGGGGTGGTTGCTGTCTGCGAGGCTCCGGGGGCTGTAGTCGTGCTGGCTGCGTCGGAAGGGCAAATGGCCGGGGCGCTGCTCGAAGCCGTTCAGGAATTGCGCTGATGTAGTCTTCGCCTGATGGCCTGTCGTCAGCGTCCACGATCTTGCTTGCCAGCTCCTCGGCCACACGCGTCACGGCGGCGGCATCCGTATCGAAGTCGTCTTCGTCCAGCTTCTTGAGGCGAAGCCGTAGGCTGAGGTTGCAGCGCGAGACGGGAGTGAGGTGTTTCCAACCATCACCATCGGGCCTGACTCCGCCCCTGCCAAGCAACCATCGTCGTCTTCGGTAGGCACAGCGTTTGCATCCTCCATCGCGGTATTAGCGGCGAGGACCTCATCAGACCCCGGTACACAATGCGTCTCGCAGGGCTCGGCGAGGGGCTGCGGTGTCTGAAAGCACCGATTGCGAGTCTCTGCGTGTGGGCCGCACTCGGTCACCGTGCGGTGCAAGTCCAGGGCGCGGTTCGCAAGGTGGTCGGCATGCTGGTTGGCCTTGCGGTCGATGTGCTGCAGGTGGTACCAGTCGAGCTGCCGAAGAGGCCTGGACTTGGTTTCGGAGAGACCGCAACCGCTTGTTGTTGCACGCGAAGGCACCACGCACTTGCGAGAGGATCAGGTGGCTATCGCCCTCGACATTCAAGCGCTTGGCGCCGTGGTGGGTCGCGCTCTGCACGCCAAGCATCAGCGCCGTGTACTCGGCGGTATTGTTCGTTTCGGAGCGGCTCGGCATGTAGTGCGAGCACGCCCACACCACGGCACCGCTGGGCGCAAAGAGTGCGGCACCTGCTCCACCAGGTCCTGAGTTTCGGCGGCATGCGCCGTCAAAGCGCGACAGCCATGTCTCGTCGACTGCTGGTCCACCATTCACGTCCATTGCTGCGTTCGCTGCCGCTGCCGCTATGTCTGCTGCGACTGTTGCTGCTGCTGCTTGCGGCTCTGGATGCGCTGGGGGTTCGTGTGGTGGCGGCGGCTGTCGTCGCAATCTCCGTTGGAAGGCCCGTGACAAGTCGTGCGATGGCTGCGGCCCCGAGCGCGCGGTGACATGGCCCCCACCGCGTGACACGAGTGCCCGATGCGGCAGGAGTCAGTGGTCTTCGCACTGCCAGGGTGGCAGCCGGCTCGCTTGCCATGGTGCTTGGCTCTTGAGCTGAGCTAGGTCTTGTGCCCCAGCGTGACGCTGTGCGATGGGGCGGCGAGCCCTGGGCAGCGTCGGCATCGTGGTCCTGTTGCACAGTGGCGTCCTGCGCCGCAGTTGTTTCGTCGTCTCGCTGTGCTTGGACATCTGGCGCTGCTGCTGGGTCCGGCTGTGACTCGGCAGTCTCGTACTGTAGGGCGGATGTAGGCGGAGTCACCGCCTCGTCGGTGTTGAGACGACGGCGTTTGCCTGCATGGCAAGAAGCACGCTGCGGAAGGGCAGGATCCAGCCCGGGGGGGGGGGGGGGACGAGCTGAAACCCAGTAGTCTTGGCGGCGGCTGGCACGGCGCTCTGCACGTTGGTGGCGGCTGCCATTACGGTGTCGCTTGATGCGGCTGTCGAAGCGGCAGTCGTCGCCGCGGCGAGGTACCCAGTAGGTGGTGGGGTAGCCTCGGTCCGCATGGGGGCAACAGCGGTCGGAGCTGGTGGCACGGCTCGCTGGTTACGCCTGGCACATGACAATGCATGGCTGACGGCAACAATGCGCGCGTAGAACAATAGGCTACACGGGCACCGCCTGGTGAAGACGTCCTTGATACGGGTGCCGCGGTGAGCCGACCTTCGGTGCTGAACGAGCACTGCCATGCTCTCAGCGACGTACGGGCACAACGCGCACTCGAACGGGGCAGCGTCGTGCGCGTACGTTGCTTGGACAGGCTCTTCAACCAACCCCGGGTCGGGCAGCATGCCGCCCGCGCTGCCGGGTGGTGCCACGACTGTGTGGACTTCAACACGGGATGAGCGGGCGGCGCAAGAATTCTGGCCGGCGGGGCCAGCAGGGAAGGCGGGGCTTGCGTCTTGGGGTGCCGCTGAGGGCGGCGGAGCGCGAGCCAGGCCGGCTGCCAGCGCTGCTGGGTCGACGAGCATGCCGCCTGCCCTGCCGGGTGGGGCAAGCACACTCGTGACGTCTTTGGGAGGTCCTGGGGCGGTCTTGGAGGCTGTCGAGGGCCGTCGCCGCGAGCCCTGTGTCTGCGGAAGCCAACGTGCGCGCTTGGAGGCTCGGCGGCGCCTGGGAAGGCAGCCGCGAGGCCGAGCCGCGTATAGCCTGAGAGACCAGGGATTCGGTCGTACGGGTCTCGCGTACAGCCTGAGAGGCCAGGGATCCTCCCATACTTAGATCAAGTACGGGGCCGCGTACAGCCTGAGAGGACAGGGATTCGGGCATACTAAGTAAGTGAATTTTGCCCGAACCCGCCTGGCCCTTGCACGTCTTGATGGCGATCCGCCAAACGGCGCGAGGTCGTGCTGGAAGGGCGGGGCTGCGCTTGGGCGGCCGAGGCGTCGCCGCGCGATGCGCCGAATCGCCGCCGATGCCGAGCAGTGGCACGGCCCGTGGAGGGTCTAAACCGTCATTTTGCCCCGAAGTTGAAGCCGGAATGGGGGAAAAGTGTGAACCCCTGCCCCCTCGTCATCGCTGATTGGCCGAAAGTCGGACCAATCGCGGGCCGCCAGATCGGTCTTGTCAGCTGCGCTATAGAAAGACGCGTCGCTGCCGAGACTCAACTGGCTGGCCGTGGAGGCCTCGTTGTCCGAGGACAGGGCCCGGTCTCTGATTGGTCAGAAGAGGCGCATCACGCGCTCTGGTTGGTCGAAAAGAAAAAAGTCCGGGGACCGAAGACTTGCCAGGGTCAGAGGCGAATTAGAAAAGTGTAGAGAAGATCGGTGTACTGTGTTGGCCTCGCGGGGGAAAGGTGTGCGCCCCCGGAGACCGCTCGTCCGCCGCTAGCAAACTAGTTGCCCAAAAATGCGAGTAAAAAAGTCCACCAAAAGGCGAAAACCAGTTTTCACACTGATTAGAACAGAAAAGTTTTGTGTATTACCATTTGGCTTACTCGTTACCAAATTTGTAATTTGGTCGCTACCTAATTGAATGTCTAAAGTATAGGTAAGGCTTGCGAGTCGACCACCGAAATGGGTTTTGAGGGCGGTTCCCTACCTGGGTGTGGTCCTGTCGGCCGTCTTGGGCCTGACTTCCGCCTAGCGGCGGCTTCTCTGGGACGGAGTCCCCCCGGTCTCCGTCGCCCGGCTGCCTCTTGGTCCTTGGCTGGGCCTCGCCTGGTGTTGGAGAGTTCGGTGCTGGCTGCAGTGCAGATTCCAGATGCGGCGGCTGGACTGGATGCATTCGGCAGACAGCTGCCGGTCCAGCCGCTTTGCATCGCGCTTCACAGGCCCCAGGTGTGTGGTGTACACCTGGTGGTTTCCACTAACGACCGCCCCAAGCGACCCGTACACGAGCGTCGAGAGGTGTACCTTCCATCCTTGGCGCTCAAGGTGTCGCTTGACGCGTTCGTACTTGGTTCGCTTGTGGCTGGCAATCCGGAACAGCGCCGAGCTGCTCGCGCGGTCACTCGCCTGCTCCTCAAACGCCACGGCCAGGTCGATCACCGCCACCGTCTTCTCGGTGTGGCTGTAGAGCTGGAGATCGGGCCGTAACGCGGGGCCGGCGAGTGACGGCACGGTCTGGTTCACTCGGATCTCACGCTCGATGCGCTTGAGCGCTCCGTCGTGTCGGCCCCGGACCGCGTCCATCGTGCCGGGACAGTGGTTTAGCACGTGGGCCAGTGTTTCGGCACGATGGCATCCTGGCTGGCGGCACCTGTCGTGCAAGCGCAGGCGCCGGCGCTTCAGGACGCTGTGCGTGTCCACTTGGTTAAGACGGCCCGCCACCGCGAACCGGTAGTCGGCTTCCCACATGCCTCGCGGCTGCGTGAGGAAGCCGCTGCCTTCACCGCCGTGGGCACGGGCCGTCTTGCCTGGATCCCGCATGGACGTCCAGCGGTGCCAGTGGCTGGTCTTGATGTGCAGCTTCACGTGCAGCAGCACGTCCTTGTGCGTCAGCCACTTGTCGTGGTGCGGCACGCGAAGCTGGAGAGGCTGAGCTGGTGCGCCGGTGTGCGTGTCCGCGGGGGCTGTCTGTAGCTGCAGGCCGAGAGAGCGGAGAGTGGCGCTGGACATCGACCCACAGCGAGGCGATGTCGCTGTTGCGTCGTTTTGGAGGCGCGTGGGCCGATGTCCCGAGCTGCGAGTTCAGCAGCCGCTCACACAGCTCCTCCTCCCGCTCCTTCCAGTGCTCGGCGTCCAAGCGGTGCCGGGCGTCGGCGACTTGGCGGAGCTGCACGCGGGCAATGTGGCGGATGGCGGGGTCCGGCGAGTGCAGGATCTGCCAGGCGTGTGCAATCTAAAGGGCACCGTGGACCTCTGTAGGCGGTAACAGCCCCAAACCTCCTCGCGACATTGTCGCTTACAGGAACTCGGTGGTGGCTAATGTTGGCAGGCAGCAGGTGACGCAGCCCGTGCGCGAGGTGTCAGTCAAAGCCTTGGAGCTACTGCTTAAACGGGCGGATGTGGCGGAGGGCATATTCCACACGTGGGTAGATGTAGACCTTAAGGGCCTTCACGATTTGCCACGGCGCCAGCCCCGACTGCATCAGCGCCGTCGTGTCTGCCTTCACTTTGCGGAGCTTGGGGCCCAGCTCGACGCGGCGGCGTACATGGTCGAATCCGTCACCGATACCCAGGTACGCGTATGCATCGGTCATCCCGAGTGCTGGGATCTGGCGTCCAGCTGGAGCGTGAGGTTGGCGGTCTTCAAGACGCCGCGGTTGTCCCTCTGGACAGTCATGGTGCTGCACTTGGACGGGTTTGCCACCATGCCTGTCGAGCGCAGGAAGTCGGTGACGAGCCGGTGCTGCCGCGTGATGCCATCCTTGGTGTCACTGAAAACCTTGAGGTCGTCGGCATATGCGGACGCACCAGGCCGATCGACGGCGGAGAGCTGTACCCCGTGCCAGGGAGCCGCTTGAGTGCGTGGAGGTGTGGACTGATCACCGCCGAAACGAGGTGGGGGCTCAAGGGGCATCCCTGAAACACACCCAAGCGCAGCTGAATCGGGGTCGTCGTGCCGTCTGCTGCGCTCCCGACCATGTTGATGTTGATATTGCCCCGATACAGAAACAACGTCTAGCCAAACAATTAACTTAAGTATTGAGAGCAAAATAAATGCCAAACCAAACACATTGGTACGACAGGATTTTCTATCGACATAACCTCAAACGCGTATGCACATATGGCAGGTGGATAACCATCTGTTTTGTAGCTCTTTGACTATCAGTGGCATCACATTAACCCAAACCCAGAAACACAAAATCCGTTGTGACGTACTCGCCCTATCTAGCGACCTATCTAACGATTATTTTTTTTTACGTCGTAATACAAACATTCTGCCTAATATTGACCTAGCGTTAGGAATCAAAAGTCAAACCAGTTACAGATTCATTAGAAGAAACCGTTTACTCCACTAGCCTATGAAAAACAGCTGCATATTGCCATGTTGATGTTGCTATTTCCCCGATATAGAAACAATGTCTAGCCAAACAATTAACTTAAGTATTGAGAGCAAAACAAATGTCAAACCAAACACATTGGTACGACAGGATTTTCTATCGACAAAAGCTCAAACGCGCATGCACATATGGCAGGTGGATAACCATCTGTTTTGTAGCTCTTTGGCTATCAGTGGAATCACATTAACCCAAACCCAGAAACACAAAATCCGTTGTGACGTACTCGCCCTATCTAGCGACCTATCTAACGATTATTTTTTTTTACGTCGTAATACAAACATTCTGCCTAATATTGACCTAGCGTTAGGAATCAAAAGTCAAACCAGTTACAGATTCATTAGAAGAAACCGTTTACTCCACTAGCCTATGAAAAATAGCTGCATATTGCCATGTTGATGTTGCTATTGCCCCGATATAGAAACAATGTCTAGCCAAACAATTAACTTAAGTATTGAGAGCAAAACAAATGTCAAACCAAACACATTGGGCCGATAGGTTTTCTATCGACAAAAGCTCAAGCGCGTATGCACATATGGCAGGTGCGGTGGCATCGCCCTAACTTTAACCCAGAAACACGAAATCCGTTGTGACTTACTCGCCCTATTTAACGACCTATCTAACGATTTGTTATTTTACAGATAGTACGTCGTAATACAAACATTCTGCCTAATATTGACCTAGAGCTAGGTATTAAAAGTCAAACCAGTTACAGATTCATTAGAAGAAACCGTTTACCCTACTAGCCTATGACAAACAGCTGCACATGGCCATGCTAATGTTGATATTGTCCCAATACAGAAACAACGTCTAGCCAAACAATTAACTTAAGTATTGAGAGCAAAATAAATGCCAAACCAAACACATTGGTACGACAGGATTTTCTATCGACAAAAGCTCAAACGCGCATGCACATATGGCAGGTGGATAACCATCTGTTTTGTAGCTCTTTGGCTATCAGTGGAATCACATTAACCCAAACCCAGAAACACAAAATCCGTTGTGACGTACTCGCCCTATCTAGCGACCTATCTAACGATTATTTTTTACGTCGTAATACAAACATTCTGCCTAATATTGACCTAGCGTTAGGAATCAAAAGTCAAACCAGTTACAGATTCATTAGAAGAAACCGTTTACTCCACTAGCCTATGAAAAACAGCTGCATATTGCCATATTGATGTTGCTATTTCCCCGATATAGAAACAATGTCTAGCCAAACAATTAACTTAAGTATTGAGAGCAAAACAAATGTCAAACCAAACACATTGGGCCGATAGGTTTTCTATCGACAAAAGCTCAAGCGCGTATGCACATATGGCAGGTGCGGTGGCATCGCCCTAACTTTAACCCAGAAACACGAAATCCGTTGTGACTTACTCGCCCTATTTAACGACCTATCTAACGATTTGTTATTTTACAGATAGTACGTCGTAATACAAACATTCTGCCTAATATTGACCTAGAGCTAGGTATTAAAAGTCAAACCAGTTACAGATTCATTAGAAGAAACCGTTTACCCTACTAGCCTATGACAAACAGCTGCACATGGCCATGCTAATGTTGATATTGTCCCAATACAGAAACAACGTCTAGCCAAACAATTAACTTAAGTATTGAGAGCAAAATAAATGCCAAACCAAACACATTGGTACGACAGGATTTTCTATCGACAAAAGCTCAAACGCGCATGCACATATGGCAGGTGGATAACCATCTGTTTTGTAGCTCTTTGGCTATCAGTGGAATCACATTAACCCAAACCCAGAAACACAAAATCCGTTGTGACGTACTCGCCCTATCTAGCGACCTATCTAACGATTATTTTTTACGTCGTAATACAAACATTCTGCCTAATATTGACCTAGCGTTAGGAATCAAAAGTCAAACCAGTTACAGATTCATTAGAAGAAACCGTTTACTCCACTAGCCTATGAAAAACAGCTGCATATTGCCATATTGATGTTGCTATTTCCCCGATATAGAAACAATGTCTAGCCAAACAATTAACTTAAGTATTGAGAGCAAAACAAATGTCAAACCAAACACATTGGGCCGATAGGTTTTCTATCGACAAAAGCTCAAGCGCGTATGCACATATGGCAGGTGCGGTGGCATCGCCCTAACTTTAACCCAGAAACACGAAATCCGTTGTGACTTACTCGCCCTATTTAACGACCTATCTAACGATTTGTTATTTTACAGATAGTACGTCGTAATACAAACATTCTGCCTAATATTGACCTAGAGCTAGGTATTAAAAGTCAAACCAGTTACAGATTCATTAGAAGAAACCGTTTACCCTACTAGCCTATGACAAACAGCTGCACATGGCCATGCTAATGTTGATATTGTCCCAATACAGAAACAACGTCTAGCCAAACAATTAACTTAAGTATTGAGAGCAAAATAAATGCCAAACCAAACACATTGGTACGACAGGATTTTCTATCGACAAAAGCTCAAACGCGCATGCACATATGGCAGGTGGATAACCATCTGTTTTGTAGCTCTTTGGCTATCAGTGGAATCACATTAACCCAAACCCAGAAACACAAAATCCGTTGTGACGTACTCGCCCTATCTAGCGACCTATCTAACGATTATTTTTTTTTACGTCGTAATACAAACATTCTGCCTAATATTGACCTAGCGTTAGGAATCAAAAGTCAAACCAGTTACAGATTCATTAGAAGAAACCGTTTACTCCACTAGCCTATGAAAAACAGCTGCATATTGCCATGTTGATGTTGCTATTGTCCCAATACAGAAACAACGTCTAGCCAAACAATTAACTTAAGTATTGAGAGCAAAATAAATGCCAAACCAAACACATTGGTACGACAGGATTTTCTATCGACAAAAGCTCAAACGCGCATGCACATATGGCAGGTGGATAACCATCTGTTTTGTAGCTCTTTGGCTATCAGTGGAATCACATTAACCCAAACCCAGAAACACAAAATCCGTTGTGACGTACTCGCCCTATCTAGCGACCTATCTAACGATTATTTTTTACGTCGTAATACAAACATTCTGCCTAATATTGACCTAGCGTTAGGAATCAAAAGTCAAACCAGTTACAGATTCATTAGAAGAAACCGTTTACTCCACTAGCCTATGAAAAACAGCTGCATATTGCCATATTGATGTTGCTATTTCCCCGATATAGAAACAATGTCTAGCCAAACAATTAACTTAAGTATTGAGAGCAAAACAAATGTCAAACCAAACACATTGGGCCGATAGGTTTTCTATCGACAAAAGCTCAAGCGCGTATGCACATATGGCAGGTGCGGTGGCATCGCCCTAACTTTAACCCAGAAACACGAAATCCGTTGTGACTTACTCGCCCTATTTAACGACCTATCTAACGATTTGTTATTTTACAGATAGTACGTCGTAATACAAACATTCTGCCTAATATTGACCTAGAGCTAGGTATTAAAAGTCAAACCAGTTACAGATTCATTAGAAGAAACCGTTTACCCTACTAGCCTATGACAAACAGCTGCACATGGCCATGCTAATGTTGATATTGTCCCAATACAGAAACAACGTCTAGCCAAACAATTAACTTAAGTATTGAGAGCAAAATAAATGCCAAACCAAACACATTGGTACGACAGGATTTTCTATCGACAAAAGCTCAAACGCGCATGCACATATGGCAGGTGGATAACCATCTGTTTTGTAGCTCTTTGGCTATCAGTGGAATCACATTAACCCAAACCCAGAAACACAAAATCCGTTGTGACGTACTCGCCCTATCTAGCGACCTATCTAACGATTATTTTTTTTTACGTCGTAATACAAACATTCTGCCTAATATTGACCTAGCGTTAGGAATCAAAAGTCAAACCAGTTACAGATTCATTAGAAGAAACCGTTTACTCCACTAGCCTATGAAAAATAGCTGCATATTGCCATGTTGATGTTGCTATTGCCCCGATATAGAAACAATGTCTAGCCAAACAATTAACTTAAGTATTGAGAGCAAAACAAATGTCAAACCAAACACATTGGGCCGATAGGTTTTCTATCGACAAAAGCTCAAGCGCGTATGCACATATGGCAGGTGCGGTGGCATCGCCCTAACTTTAACCCAGAAACACGAAATCCGTTGTGACTTACTCGCCCTATTTAACGACCTATCTAACGATTTGTTATTTTACAGATAGTACGTCGTAATACAAACATTCTGCCTAATATTGACCTAGAGCTAGGTATTAAAAGTCAAACCAGTTACAGATTCATTAGAAGAAACCGTTTACCCTACTAGCCTATGACAAACAGCTGCACATGGCCATGCTAATGTTGATATTGTCCCAATACAGAAACAACGTCTAGCCAAACAATTAACTTAAGTATTGAGAGCAAAATAAATGCCAAACCAAACACATTGGTACGACAGGATTTTCTATCGACAAAAGCTCAAACGCGCATGCACATATGGCAGGTGGATAACCATCTGTTTTGTAGCTCTTTGGCTATCAGTGGAATCACATTAACCCAAACCCAGAAACACAAAATCCGTTGTGACGTACTCGCCCTATCTAGCGACCTATCTAACGATTATTTTTTTTTACGTCGTAATACAAACATTCTGCCTAATATTGACCTAGCGTTAGGAATCAAAAGTCAAACCAGTTACAGATTCATTAGAAGAAACCGTTTACTCCACTAGCCTATGAAAAACAGCTGCATATTGCCATATTGATGTTGCTATTTCCCCGATATAGAAACAATGTCTAGCCAAACAATTAACTTAAGTATTGAGAGCAAAACAAATGTCAAACCAAACACATTGGGCCGATAGGTTTTCTATCGACAAAAGCTCAAGCGCGTATGCACATATGGCAGGTGCGGTGGCATCGCCCTAACTTTAACCCAGAAACACGAAATCCGTTGTGACTTACTCGCCCTATTTAACGACCTATCTAACGATTTGTTATTTTACAGATAGTACGTCGTAATACAAACATTCTGCCTAATATTGACCTAGCGTTAGGAATCAAAAGTCAAACCAGTTACAGATTCATTAGAAGAAACCGTTTACCCTACTAGCCTATGAAAAACAGCTGCATATTGCCATGTTGATGTTGCTATTTCCCCGATATAGAAACAATGTCTAGCCAAACAATTAACTTAAGTATTGAGAGCAAAACAAATGTCAAACCAAACACATTGGTACGATAGGTTTTCTATCGACAAAAGCTCAAGCGCGTATGCACATATGGCAGGTGCGGTGGCATCGCCCTAACTTTAACCCAGAAACACGAAATCCGTTGTGACTTACTCGCCCTATTTAACGACCTATCTAACGATTTGTTATTTTACAGATAGTACGTCGTAATACAAACATTCTGCCTAATATTGACCTAGAGCTAGGTATTAAAAGTCAAACCAGTTACAGATTCATTAGAAGAAACCGTTTACCCTACTAGCCTATGACAAACAGCTGCACATGGCCATGCTAATGTTGATATTGTCCCAATACAGAAACAACGTCTAGCCAAACAATTAACTTAAGTATTGAGAGCAAAATAAATGCCAAACCAAACACATTGGTACGACAGGATTTTCTATCGACAAAAGCTCAAACGCGCATGCACATATGGCAGGTGGATAACCATCTGTTTTGTAGCTCTTTGGCTATCAGTGGAATCACATTAACCCAAACCCAGAAACACAAAATCCGTTGTGACGTACTCGCCCTATCTAGCGACCTATCTAACGATTATTTTTTTTTACGTCGTAATACAAACATTCTGCCTAATATTGACCTAGCGTTAAGAATCAAAAGTCAAACCAGTTACAGATTCATTAGAAGAAACCGTTTACTCCACTAGCCTATGAAAAACAGCTGCATATTGCCATGTTGATGTTGCTATTTCCCCGATATAGAAACAATGTCTAGCCAAACAATTAACTTAAGTATTGAGAGCAAAACAAATGTCAAACCAACACATTGGGCCGATAGGTTTTCTATCGACAAAAGCTCAAGCGCGTATGCACATATGGCAGGTGCGGTGGCATCGCCCTAACTTTAACCCAGAAACACGAAATCCGTTGTGACTTACTCGCCCTATTTAACGACCTATCTAACGATTTGTTATTTTACAGATAGTACGTCGTAATACAAACATTCTGCCTAATATTGACCTAGAGCTAGGTATTAAAAGTCAAACCAGTTACAGATTCATTAGAAGAAACCGTTTACCCTACTAGCCTATGACAAACAGCTGCACATGGCCATGCTAATGTTGATATTGTCCCAATACAGAAACAACGTCTAGCCAAACAATTAACTTAAGTATTGAGAGCAAAATAAATGCCAAACCAAACACATTGGTACGACAGGATTTTCTATCGACAAAAGCTCAAACGCGCATGCACATATGGCAGGTGGATAACCATCTGTTTTGTAGCTCTTTGGCTATCAGTGGAATCACATTAACCCAAACCCAGAAACACAAAATCCGTTGTGACGTACTCGCCCTATCTAGCGACCTATCTAACGATTATTTTTTTTTACGTCGTAATACAAACATTCTGCCTAATATTGACCTAGCGTTAGGAATCAAAAGTCAAACCAGTTACAGATTCATTAGAAGAAACCGTTTACTCCACTAGCCTATGAAAAATAGCTGCATATTGCCATGTTGATGTTGCTATTGCCCCGATATAGAAACAATGTCTAGCCAAACAATTAACTTAAGTATTGAGAGCAAAACAAATGTCAAACCAAACACATTGGGCCGATAGGTTTTCTATCGACAAAAGCTCAAGCGCGTATGCACATATGGCAGGTGCGGTGGCATCGCCCTAACTTTAACCCAGAAACACGAAATCCGTTGTGACTTACTCGCCCTATTTAACGACCTATCTAACGATTTGTTATTTTACAGATAGTACGTCGTAATACAAACATTCTGCCTAATATTGACCTAGAGCTAGGTATTAAAAGTCAAACCAGTTACAGATTCATTAGAAGAAACCGTTTACCCTACTAGCCTATGACAAACAGCTGCACATGGCCATGCTAATGTTGATATTGTCCCAATACAGAAACAACGTCTAGCCAAACAATTAACTTAAGTATTGAGAGCAAAATAAATGCCAAACCAAACACATTGGTACGACAGGATTTTCTATCGACAAAAGCTCAAACGCGCATGCACATATGGCAGGTGGATAACCATCTGTTTTGTAGCTCTTTGGCTATCAGTGGAATCACATTAACCCAAACCCAGAAACACAAAATCCGTTGTGACGTACTCGCCCTATCTAGCGACCTATCTAACGATTATTTTTTTTTACGTCGTAATACAAACATTCTGCCTAATATTGACCTAGCGTTAGGAATCAAAAGTCAAACCAGTTACAGATTCATTAGAAGAAACCGTTTACTCCACTAGCCTATGAAAAACAGCTGCATATTGCCATATTGATGTTGCTATTTCCCCGATATAGAAACAATGTCTAGCCAAACAATTAACTTAAGTATTGAGAGCAAAACAAATGTCAAACCAAACACATTGGGCCGATAGGTTTTCTATCGACAAAAGCTCAAGCGCGTATGCACATATGGCAGGTGCGGTGGCATCGCCCTAACTTTAACCCAGAAACACGAAATCCGTTGTGACTTACTCGCCCTATTTAACGACCTATCTAACGATTTGTTATTTTACAGATAGTACGTCGTAATACAAACATTCTGCCTAATATTGACCTAGCGTTAGGAATCAAAAGTCAAACCAGTTACAGATTCATTAGAAGAAACCGTTTACCCTACTAGCCTATGAAAAACAGCTGCATATTGCCATGTTGATGTTGCTATTTCCCCGATATAGAAACAATGTCTAGCCAAACAATTAACTTAAGTATTGAGAGCAAAACAAATGTCAAACCAAACACATTGGTACGATAGGTTTTCTATCGACAAAAGCTCAAGCGCGTATGCACATATGGCAGGTGCGGTGGCATCGCCCTAACTTTAACCCAGAAACACGAAATCCGTTGTGACTTACTCGCCCTATTTAACGACCTATCTAACGATTTGTTATTTTACAGATAGTACGTCGTAATACAAACATTCTGCCTAATATTGACCTAGAGCTAGGTATTAAAAGTCAAACCAGTTACAGATTCATTAGAAGAAACCGTTTACCCTACTAGCCTATGACAAACAGCTGCACATGGCCATGCTAATGTTGATATTGTCCCAATACAGAAACAACGTCTAGCCAAACAATTAACTTAAGTATTGAGAGCAAAATAAATGCCAAACCAAACACATTGGTACGACAGGATTTTCTATCGACAAAAGCTCAAACGCGCATGCACATATGGCAGGTGGATAACCATCTGTTTTGTAGCTCTTTGGCTATCAGTGGAATCACATTAACCCAAACCCAGAAACACAAAATCCGTTGTGACGTACTCGCCCTATCTAGCGACCTATCTAACGATTATTTTTTTTTACGTCGTAATACAAACATTCTGCCTAATATTGACCTAGCGTTAAGAATCAAAAGTCAAACCAGTTACAGATTCATTAGAAGAAACCGTTTACTCCACTAGCCTATGAAAAACAGCTGCATATTGCCATGTTGATGTTGCTATTTCCCCGATATAGAAACAATGTCTAGCCAAACAATTAACTTAAGTATTGAGAGCAAAACAAATGTCAAACCAACACATTGGGCCGATAGGTTTTCTATCGACAAAAGCTCAAGCGCGTATGCACATATGGCAGGTGCGGTGGCATCGCCCTAACTTTAACCCAGAAACACGAAATCCGTTGTGACTTACTCGCCCTATTTAACGACCTATCTAACGATTTGTTATTTTACAGATAGTACGTCGTAATACAAACATTCTGCCTAATATTGACCTAGAGCTAGGTATTAAAAGTCAAACCAGTTACAGATTCATTAGAAGAAACCGTTTACCCTACTAGCCTATGACAAACAGCTGCACATGGCCATGCTAATGTTGATATTGTCCCAATACAGAAACAACGTCTAGCCAAACAATTAACTTAAGTATTGAGAGCAAAACAAATGTCAAACCAAACACATTGGTACGACAGGATTTTCTATCGACAAAAGCTCAAACGCGTATGCACATATGGCAGGTGGATAACCATCTGTTTTGTAGCTCTTTGACTATCAGTGGAATCACATTAACCCAAACCCAGAAACACAAAATCCGTTGTGACGTACTCGCCCTATCTAGCGACCTATCTAACGATTATTTTTTTTTACGTCGTAATACAAACATTCTGCCTAATATTGACCTAGCGTTAGGAATCAAAAGTCAAACCAGTTACAGATTCATTAGAAGAAACCGTTTACTCCACTAGCCTATGAAAAACAGCTGCATATTGCCATGTTGATGTTGCTATTTCCCCGATATAGAAACAATGTCTAGCCAAACAATTAACTTAAGTATTGAGAGCAAAACAAATGTCAAACCAAACACATTGGGCCGATAGGTTTTCTATCGACAAAAGCTCAAGCGCGTATGCACATATGGCAGGTGCGGTGGCATCGCCCTAACTTTAACCCAGAAACACGAAATCCGTTGTGACTTACTCGCCCTATTTAACGACCTATCTAACGATTTGTTATTTTACAGATAGTACGTCGTAATACAAACATTCTGCCTAATATTGACCTAGAGCTAGGTATTAAAAGTCAAACCAGTTACAGATTCATTAGAAGAAACCGTTTACCCTACTAGCCTATGACAAACAGCTGCACATGGCCATGCTAATGTTGATATTGTCCCAATACAGAAACAACGTCTAGCCAAACAATTAACTTAAGTATTGAGAGCAAAACAAATGTCAAACCAAACACATTGGGCCGATAGGTTTTCTATCGACAAAAGCTCAAGCGCGTATGCACATATGGCAGGTGCGGTGGCATCGCCCTAACTTTAACCCAGAAACACGAAATCCGTTGTGACTTACTCGCCCTATTTAACGACCTATCTAACGATTTGTTATTTTACAGATAGTACGTCGTAATACAAACATTCTGCCTAATATTGACCTAGAGCTAGGTATTAAAAGTCAAACCAGTTACAGATTCATTAGAAGAAACCGTTTACCCTACTAGCCTATGAAAAACAGCTGCATATTGCCATGTTGATGTTGATATTGTCCCAATACAGAAACAACGTCTAGCCAAACAATTAACTTAAGTATTGAGAGCAAAATAAATGCCAAACCAAACACATTGGTACGACAGGATTTTCTATCGACAAAAGCTCAAACGCGCATGCACATATGGCAGGTGGATAACCATCTGTTTTGTAGCTATTTGGCTATCAGTGGAATCACATTAACCCAAACCCAGAAACACAAAATCCGTTGTGACGTACTCGCCCTATCTAGCGACCTATCTAACGATTATTTTTTTTTACGTCGTAATACAAACATTCTGCCTAATATTGACCTAGCGTTAGGAATCAAAAGTCAAACCAGTTTACAGATTCATTAGAAGAAACCGTTTACTCCACTAGCCTATGAAAAACAGCTGCATATTGCCATATTGATGTTGCTATTTCCCCGATATAGAAACAATGTCTAGCCAAACAATTAACTTAAGTATTGAGAGCAAAACAAATGTCAAACCAAACACATTGGGCCGATAGGTTTTCTATCGACAAAAGCTCAAGCGCGTATGCACATATGGCAGGTGCGGTGGCATCGCCCTAACTTTAACCCAGAAACACGAAATCCGTTGTGACTTACTCGCCCTATTTAACGACCTATCTAACGATTTGTTATTTTACAGATAGTACGTCGTAATACAAACATTCTGCCTAATATTGACCTAGAGCTAGGTATTAAAAGTCAAACCAGTTACAGATTCATTAGAAGAAACCGTTTACCCTACTAGCCTATGACAAACAGCTGCACATGGCCATGCTAATGTTGATATTGTCCCAATACAGAAACAACGTCTAGCCAAACAATTAACTTAAGTATTGAGAGCAAAATAAATGCCAAACCAAACACATTGGTACGACAGGATTTTCTATCGACAAAAGCTCAAACGCGTATGCACATATGGCAGGTGGATAACCATCTGTTTTGTAGCTATTTGGCTATCAGTGGAATCACATTAACCCAAACCCAGAAACACAAAATCCGTTGTGACGTACTCGCCCTATCTAGCGACCTATCTAACGATTATTTTTTTTTACGTCGTAATACAAACATTCTGCCTAATATTGACCTAGCGTTAGGAATCAAAAGTCAAACCAGTTACAGATTCATTAGAAGAAACCGTTTACTCCACTAGCCTATGAAAAACAGCTGCATATTGCCATATTGATGTTGCTATTTCCCCGATATAGAAACAATGTCTAGCCAAACAATTAACTTAAGTATTGAGAGCAAAACAAATGTCAAACCAAACACATTGGGCCGATAGGTTTTCTATCGACAAAAGCTCAAGCGCGTATGCACATATGGCAGGTGCGGTGGCATCGCCCTAACTTTAACCCAGAAACACGAAATCCGTTGTGACTTACTCGCCCTATTTAACGACCTATCTAACGATTTGTTATTTTACAGATAGTACGTCGTAATACAAACATTCTGCCTAATATTGACCTAGAGCTAGGTATTAAAAGTCAAACCAGTTACAGATTCATTAGAAGAAACCGTTTACCCTACTAGCCTATGACAAACAGCTGCACATGGCCATGCTAATGTTGATATTGTCCCAATACAGAAACAACGTCTAGCCAAACAATTAACTTAAGTATTGAGAGCAAAATAAATGCCAAACCAAACACATTGGTACGACAGGATTTTCTATCGACAAAAGCTCAAACGCGCATGCACATATGGCAGGTGGATAACCATCTGTTTTGTAGCTATTTGGCTATCAGTGGAATCACATTAACCCAAACCCAGAAACACAAAATCCGTTGTGACGTACTCGCCCTATCTAGCGACCTATCTAACGATTATTTTTTTTTACGTCGTAATACAAACATTCTGCCTAATATTGACCTAGCGTTAGGAATCAAAAGTCAAACCAGTTACAGATTCATTAGAAGAAACCGTTTACCTCCACTAGCCTATGAAAAACAGCTGCATATTGCCATGTTGATGTTGCTATTTCCCCGATATAGAAACAATGTCTAGCCAAACAATTAACTTAAGTATTGAGAGCAAAACAAATGTCAAACCAACACATTGGGCCGATAGGTTTTCTATCGACAAAAGCTCAAGCGCGTATGCACATATGGCAGGTGCGGTGGCATCGCCCTAACTTTAACCCAGAAACACGAAATCCGTTGTGACTTACTCGCCCTATTTAACGACCTATCTAACGATTTGTTATTTTACAGATAGTACGTCGTAATACAAACATTCTGCCTAATATTGACCTAGAGCTAGGTATTAAAAGTCAAACCAGTTACAGATTCATTAGAAGAAACCGTTTACCCTACTAGCCTATGACAAACAGCTGCACATGGCCATGCTAATGTTGATATTGTCCCAATACAGAAACAACGTCTAGCCAAACAATTAACTTAAGTATTGAGAGCAAAATAAATGTCAAACCAAACACATTGGTACGACAGGATTTTCTATCGACAAAAGCTCAAACGCGTATGCACATATGGCAGGTGGATAACCATCTGTTTTGTAGCTCTTTGACTATCAGTGGAATCACATTAACCCAAACCCAGAAACACAAAATCCGTTGTGACGTACTCGCCCTATCTAGCGACCTATCTAACGATTATTTTTTTTACGTCGTAATACAAACATTCTGCCTAATATTGACCTAGCGTTAGGAATCAAAAGTCAAACCAGTTACAGATTCATTAGAAGAAACCGTTTACTCCACTAGCCTATGAAAAAAAGCTGCATATTGCCATGTTGATGTTGCTATTTCCCCGATATAGAAACAATGTCTAGCCAAACAATTAACTTAAGTATTGAGAGCAAAACAAATGTCAAACCAAACACATTGGGCCGATAGGTTTTTCTATCGACAAAAGCTCAAGCGCGTATGCACATATGGCAGGTTGCGGTGGGCATCGCCCTAACTTTAACCCAGAAACACGAAATCCGTTGTGACTTACTCGCCCTATTTAACGACCTATCTAACGATTTGTTATTTACAGATAGTACGTCGTAATACAAACATTCTGCCTAATATTGACCTAGAGCTAGGTATTAAAGTCAAACCAGTTACAGATTCATTAGGAAGAAACCGTTTACCCTACTAGCCTATGACAAACAGCTGCACATGGCCATGCTAATGTTGATATTGTCCCAATACAGAAACAACGTCTAGCCAAACAATTAACTTAAGTATTGAGAGCAAAATAAATGCCAAACCAAACACATTGGTACGACAGGATTTTCTATCGACAAAAGCTCAAACGCGTATGCACATATGGCAGGTGGATAACCATCTGTTTTGTAGCTCTTTGACTATCAGTGGAATCACATTAACCCAAACCCAGAAACACAAAATCCGTTGTGACGTACTCGCCCTATCTAGCGACCTATCTAACGATTTTTTTTTTTACGTCGTAATACAAACATTCTGCCTAATATTGACCTAGCGTTAGGAATCAAAAGTCAAACCAGTTACAGATTCCTTAGAAGAAACCGTTTACTCCACTAGCCTATGAAAAACAGCTGCATATTGCCATGTTGATGTTGCTATTTCCCCGATATAGAAACAATGTCTAGCCAAACAATTAACTTAAGTATTGAGAGCAAAACAAATGCCAAACCAACACATTGGTACGACAGGATTTTCTATCGACAAAAGCTCAAACGCGTATGCACATATGGCAGGTGGATAACCATCTGTTTTGTAGCTCTTTGGCTATCAGTGGAATCACATTAACCCAAACCCAGAAACACAAAATCCGTTGTGACGTACTCGCCCTATCTAGCGACCTATCTAACGATTATTTTTTTTTTACGTCGTAATACAACATTCTGCCTAATATTGACCTAGCGTTAGGAATCAAAAGTCAAACCAGTTACAGATTCATTAGAAGAAACCGTTTACTCCACTAGCCTATGAAAAACAGCTGCATATTGCCATGTTGATGTTGCTATTTCCCCGATATAGAAACAATGTCTAGCCAAACAATTAACTTAAGTATTGAGAGCAAAACAAATGTCAAACCAAACACATTGGGCCGATAGTTTTCTATCGACAAAAGCTCAAGCGCGTATGCACATATGGCAGGTGCGGTGGCATCGCCCTAAACTTTAACCCAGAAAACACGAAATCCGTTGTGACTTACTCGCCCTATTTAACGAACCTATCTAACGATTGTTATTTTACAGATAGTACGTCGTAATACAAACATTCTGCCTAATATTGACCTAGAGCTAGGTATTAAAAGTCAAACCAGTTACAGATTCATTAGAAGAAACCGTTTACCCTACTAGCCTATGACAAACAGCTGCACATGGCCATGCTAATGTTGATATTGTCCCAATACAGAAACAACGTCTAGCCAAACAATTAACTTAAGTATTGAGAGCAAAATAAATGCCAAACCAAACACATTGGTACGACAGGATTTTCTATCGACAAAAGCTCAAACGCGTATGCACATATGGCAGGTGGATAACAATCTGTTTTGTAGCTCTTTGACTATCAGTGGAATCACATTAACCAAACCCAGAAACACAAATCCGTTGTGACGTACTCGCCCTATCTAGCGACCTATCTAACGATTATTTTTTTTACGTCGTAATACAACATTCTGCCTAATATTGACCTAGCGTTAGGAATCAAAAGTCAAACCAGTTACAGATTCATTAGAAGAAACCGTTTACTCCACTAGCCTATGAAAAACAGCTGCATATTGCCATTGTTGATGTTGCTATTTCCCCGATATAGAAAACAATGTCTAGCCAAACAATTAACTTAAGTATTGAGAGCAAAAACAAATGTCAAACCAAACACATTGGTACGACAGGATTTCTATCGACAAAGCTCAAACGCGTATGCACATATGGCAGGTTGGATAACCATCTGTTTGTAGCTCTTTGGCTATCAGTGGAATCACATTAACCCAAACCCAGAAAACACAAAATCCGTTGTGACGTACTCGCTCCTATCTAGCGACCTATCTAACGATTATTTTTTTTACGTCGTAATACAAACATTCTGCCTAATATTGACCTAGCGTTAGGAATCAAAAGTCCAAACCAGGTTACAGATTCATTAGAAGAAACCGTTTACTACTCCACTAGCCTATGAAAAAACAGCTGCATATTGCCATGTTGATGTTGCTATTTCCCCGATATAGAAACAATGTCTAGCCAAACAATTAACTTTAAGTATGAGAGCAAAAACAAATGTCAATACCAAACACATTGGGCCGATAGGTTTTCTATCGACAAAAGCTTCAAGCGCGTATGCACATATGGCAGGTGCGGTGGCATCGCCCTAACTTAACCCAGAAACACGAAATCCGTTGTGACTTACTCGCCCTATTTAACGACCTATCTAACGATTTGTTATTTTACAGATAGTACGTCGTGAATACAAACATTCTGCCTAATATTGACCTAGAGCTAGGTATTAAAGTCAAACCAGTTACAGATTCATTAGGAGAAAACCCGTTTACCCTACTAGCCTATGATAAACAGCTGCACATGGCCATGCTAATGTTGATATTGCCCCAATACAGAAACAATGTCTAGCCAATACAATTTAACTTAAGTATTGAGAGCAAACAAATGTCAAACCAACACATTGGGCCGATAGGTTTTCTATCGACAAAAGCTCAAGCGCGTATGCACATATGGCAGGTGCGGGTGGCATCGCCCTAACTTTAACCCAGAAACACGAAATCCGTTGTGACTTACTCGCCCTATTAACGACCTATCTAACGATTTGTTATTTTACAGATAGTTACGTCGTAATACAAACATTCTGCCTAATATTGACCTAGAGCTAGGTATTAAAAGTCAAACCAGTTACAGATTCATTAGAAGAAACCGTTTACCCTACTAGCCTATGACAAACAGCTGCACATGGCCATGCTAATGTTGATATTGTCCCAATACAGAAAACAACGTCTAGCCAAACAATTAACTTAAGTATTGAGAGCAAAATAAATGCCAAACCAAACACATTGGTACGACAGGATTTTCTATCGACAAAAGCTCAAACGCGCATGCACATATGGCAGGTGGATAACCATCTGTTTTGTAGCTCTTTGGCTATCAGTGGAATCACATTAACCCAAACCCAGAAACACAAAATCCGTTGTGACGTACTCGCCCTATCTAGCGACCTATCTAACGATTATTTTTTTTTACGTCGTAATACAAACATTCTGCCTAATATTGACCTAGCGTTAGGAATCAAAAGTCAAAACCAGTTACAGATTCATTAGAAGAAACCGTTTACTCCACCTAGCCTATGAAAAACAGCTGCATATTGCCATATTGATGTTGCTATTTCCCCGATATAGAAACAATGTCTGGCCAAACAATTAACTTAAGTATTGAGAGCAAAACAAATGTCCAACCAAACACATTGGGCCGATAGGTTTTCTATCGACAAAAGCTCAAGCGCGTATGCACATATGGCAGGTGCGGTGGCATCGCCCTAACTTTAACCCAGAAACACGAAATCCGTTGTGACTTACTCGCCCTATTTAACGACCTATCTAACGATTTGTTATTTTACAGATAGTACGTCGTAATACAAACATTCTGCCTAATATTGACCTAGAGCTAGGTATTAAAAGTCAAACAGTTACAGATTCATTAGAAGAAACCGTTTACCTTACTAGCCTATGACAAACAGCTGCACATGGCCATGCTAATGTTGATATTTGTCCCAATACAGAAACAACGTCTAGCCAAACAATTAACTTAAGTATTGAGAGCAAAATAAATGCCAAACCAAACACATTGGTACGACAGGATTTTCTATCGACAAAAGCTCAAACGCGCATGCACATATGGCAGGTGGATAACCATCTGTTTTGTAGCTCTTGACTATCAGTGGAATCACATTAACCCAAACCCAGAAACACAAAATCCGTTGTGACGTACTCGCCCTATCTAGCGACCTATCTAACGATTATTTTTTTACGGTCGTAATACAACATTCTGCCTAATATTGACCTAGCGTTAGGAATCAAAAGTCAAACCAGTTACAGATTCATTAGAAGAAACCGTTTACTCCACTAGCCTATGAAAAACAGCTGCATATTGCCATATTGATGTTGCTATTTCCCCGATATAGAAACAATGTCTGGCCAAACAATTAACTTAAGTATGAGAGCAAAACAAATGTCAAACCAACACATTGGGCCGATAGGTTTTCTATCAACAAAAGCTCAAGCGCGTATGCACATATGGCAGGTGCGGTGGCATCGCCCTAACTTTAACCCAGAAACACGAAATCCGTTGTGACTTACTCGCCCTAATTTAACGACCTATTCTAACGATTTGTTATTTTACAGATAGTACGTCGTAATACAAACATTCTGCCTAATATTGACCTAGAGCTAGGTATTAAAAGTCAAACCAGTTACAGATTCATTAGGAGAAACCGTTTACCCTACTAGCCTATGACAAACAGCTGCACATGGCCATGCTAATGTTGATATTGCCCCAATACAGAAACAACGTCTAGCCAAACAATTAACTTAAGTATGAGAGCAAAATAAATGTCAAAACCAACACATTGGGCCGATAGGTTTTCTATCGACAAAAGCTCAAGCGCGTATGCACATATGGCAGGTGCGGTGGCATCGCCCTAACTTTAACCCAGAAACACGAAATCCGTTGGACTTACTCGCCCTATTTAACGACCTATCTAACGATTTGTTATTTTACAGATAGTACGTCGTAATACAACATTCTGCCTAATATTGGACCTAGAGCTAGGTATAAAAGTCAAACCAGTTACAGATTCATTAGAAGAAACCGTTTTACCCCTACTAGCCTATGACAAACACTGCACATGGCCATGCTAATGTTGATATTGTCCCAATACAGAAACAACGTCTAGCCAAACAATTAACTTAAGTATTGAGAGCAAAATAAATGCCAAACCAAACACATTGGTACGATAGGTTTTCTATCGACAAAAGCTCAAACCGCGCATGCACATATGGCAGGTGGATAACCATCTGTTTTGTAGCTCTTTGACTATCAGTGGAATCACATTAACCCAAACCCAGAAACACAAAATCCGGTTGGTGGACGTACTCGCCCTATCTAGCGACCTATCTAACGATTATTTTTTTTTACGTCGTAATACAAACATTCTGCCTAATATTGACCTAGCGTAGGAATCAAAAGTCAAACCAGTTACAGATTCATTAGAAGAAACCGTTTACTCCACTAGCCTATGAAAAACAGCTGCATATTGCCATATTGATGTTGCTATTTCCCCGATATAGAAACAATGTCTGGCCAAACAATTAACTTAAGTATTGAGAGCAAAACAAATGTCAAACCAAACACATTGGGCCGATAGGTTTTCTATCGACAAAAGCTCAAGCGCGTATGCACATATGGCAGGTGCGGTGGCATCGCCCTAACTTTTAAACCCAGAAACACGAAATCCGTTGTGACTTACTCGCCCTATTTAACGACCTATCTAACGATTTGTTATTTTACAGATAGTACGTCGTAATACAAACATTCTGCCTAATATTGACCTAGAGCTAGTATTAAAAGTCAAACCAGTTACAGATTCATTAGAAGAAACCGTTTACCCTACTAGCCTATGACAAACAGCTGCACATGGCCATGCTAATGTTGATATTGTCCCAATACAGAAACAACGTCTAGCCAAACAATTAACTTAAGTATTGAGAGCAAAATAAATGCCAAACCAAACACATTGGTACGATAGGTTTTCTATCGACAAAAGCTCAAACGCGCATGCACATATGGCAGGTGGATAACCATCTGTTTTGTAGCTCTTTGACTATCAGTGGAATCACATTAACCCAAACCCAGAAACACAAAATCCGTTGTGACGTACTCGCCCTATCTAGCGACCTATCTAACGATTATTTTTTTTACGTCGTAATACAAACATTCTGCCTAATATTGACCTAGCGTTAGGAATCAAAAGTCAAACCAGTTACAGATTCATTAGAAGAAACCGTTTACCTCCACTAGCCTATGAAAAAACAGCTGCATATTGCCATGTTGATGTTGCTATTTCCCCGATATAGAAACAATGTCTAGCCAAACAATTAACTTAAGTATTGAGAGCAAAACAAATGTCAAACCAACACATTGGGCCGATAGGTTTTCTATCGACAAAAGCTCAAGCGCGTATGCACATATGGCAGGTGCGGTGGCATCGCCCTAACTTTAACCCAGAAACACGAAATCCGTTGTGACTTACTCGCCCTATTTAACGACCTATCTAACGATTTGTTATTTTACAGATAGTACGTCGTAATACAAACATTCTGCCTAATATTGACCTAGAGCTAGGTATTAAAAGTCAAACCAGTTACAGATTCATTAGAAAGAAAACCGTTTACCTTACTAGCCTATGACAAACAGCTGCACATGGCCATGCTAATGTTGATATTGTCCCAATACAGAAACAACGTCTAGCCAAACAATTAACTTAAGTATTGAGAGCAAAATAAATGCCAAACCAAACACATTGGTACGACAGGATTTTCTATCGACAAAAGCTCAAACGCGCATGCACATATGGCAGGTGGATAACCATCTGTTTTGTAGCTCTTTGACTATCAGTGGAATCACATTAACCCAAACCCAGAAACACAAAATCCGTTGTGACGTACTCGCCCTATCTAGGCGACCTATCTAACGATTATTTTTTTTACGTCGTAATACAAACATTCTGCCTAATATTGACCTAGCGTTAGGAATCAAAAGTCAAACCAGTTACAGATTCATTAGAAGAAACCGTTTACTCCACTAGCCTATGAAAAACAGCTGCATATTGCCATATTGATGTTGCTATTTCCCCGATATAGAAACAATGTCTGGCCAAACAATTAACTTAAGTATTGAGAGCAAAACAAATGTCAAAACCAAACACATTGGGCCGATAGGTTTTCTATCGACAAAAGCTCAAGCGCGTATGCACATATGGCAGGTGCGGTGGCATCGCCCTAACTTTAACCCAGAAACACGAAATCCGTTGTGACTTACTCGCCCTATTTAACGACCTATCTAACGATTTGTTATTTTACAGATAGTACGTCGTAATACAAACATTCTGCCTAATATTGACCTAGAGCTAGGTATTAAAAGTCAAACCAGTTACAGATTCATTAGGAGAAACCGTTTACCCTACTAGCCTATGACAAACAGCTGCACATGGCCATGCTAATGTTGATATTGCCCCAATACAGAAACACGTCTAGCCAAACAATTAACTTAAGTATTGAGAGCAAAACAAATGTCAAACCAAACACATTGGGCCGATAGGTTTTCTATCGACAAAAGCTCAAGCGCGTATGCACATATGGCAGGTGCGGTGGCATCGCCCTAACTTTAACCCAGAAACACGAAATCCGTTGTGACCTTACTCGCCCTATTTAACGACCTATCTAACGATTTGTTATTTTACAGATAGTACGTCGTAATACAAACATTCTGCCTAATATTGACCTAGAGCTAGGTATTAAAAGTCAAACCAGTTACAGATTCATTAGGAGAAACCGTTTACCCTACTAGCCTATGACAAACAGCTGCACATGGCCATGCTAATGTTGATATTGCCCCAATACAGAAACAACGTCTAGCCAAACAATTAACTTAAGTATTGAGAGCAAAACAAATGTCAAACCAAACACATTGGGCCGATAGGTTTTCTATCGACAAAAGCTCAAGCGCGTATGCACATATGGCAGGTGCGGTGGCATCGCCCTAACTTTAACCCAGAAACACGAAATCCGTTGTGACTTACTCGCCCTATTTAACGACCTATCTAACGATTTGTTATTTTACAGATAGTACGTCGTAATACAAACATTCTGCCTAATATTGACCTAGAGCTAGGTATTAAAAGTCAAACCAGTTACAGATTCATTAGAAGAAACCGTTACCCTACTAGCCTATGACAAACAGCTGCACATGGCCATGCTAATGTTGATATTGTCCCATACAGAAACAACGTCTAGCCAAACAATTAACTTAAGTATTGAGAGCAAAATAAATGCCAAACCAAACACATTGGTACGACAGGATTTTCTATCGACAAAAGCTCAAACGCGCATGCACATATGGCAGGTGGATAACCATCTGTTTTGTAGCTCTTTGACTATCAGTGGAATCACATTAACCCAAACCCAGAAACACAAATCCGTTGTGACGTAACTCGCCCTATCTAGCGACCTATCTAACGATTATTTTTTTTACGTCGTAATACAAACATTCTGCCTAATATTGACCTAGCGTTAGGAATCAAAAGTCAAACCAGTTACAGATTCATTAGAAGAAACCGTTTACTCCACTAGCCTATGAAAAACAGCTGCATATTGCCATATTGATGTTGCTATTTCCCCGATATAGAAACAATGTCTGGCCAAACAATTAACTTAAGTATTGAGAGCAAAACAAATGTCAAACCAAACACATTGGGGCCGATAGGTTTTCTATCGACAAAAGCTCAAGCGCGTATGCACATATGGCAGGTGCGGTGGCATCGCCCTAACTTTAACCCAGAAACACGAAATCCGTTGTGACTTACTCGCCCTATTTAACGACCTATCTAACGATTTGTTATTTTACAGATAGTACGTCGTAATACAAACATTCTGCCTAATATTGACCTAGAGCTAGGTATTAAAAGTCAAACCAGTTACAGATTCATTAGGAGAAACCGTTTACCCTACTAGCCTATGACAAACAGCTGCACATGGCCATGCTAATGTTGATATTGCCCCAATACAGAAACAACGTCTAGCCAAACAATTAACTTAAGTATTGAGAGCAAAACAAATGTCAAACCAAACACATTGGGCCGATAGGTTTTCTATCGACAAAAGCTCAAACGCGCATGCACATATGGCAGGTGGATAACCATCTGTTTTGTAGCTCTTTGGCTATCAGTGGAATCACATTAACCCAAACCCAGAAACACAAAATCCGTTGTGACGTACTCGCCCTATCTAGCGACCTATCTAACGATTATTTTTTTTACGTCGTAATACAAACATTCTGCCTAATATTGACCTAGCGTTAGGAATCAAAAGTCAAACCAGTTACAGATTCATTAGAAGAAACCGTTTACTCCACTAGCCTATGAAAAACAGCTGCATATTGCCATGTTGATGTTGCTATTTCCCCGATATAGAAACAATGTCTAGCCAAACAATTAACTTAAGTATTGAGAGCAAAACAAATGTCAAACCAAACACATTGGGCCGATAGGTTTTCTATCGACAAAAGCTCAAGCGCGTATGCACATATGGCAGGTGTGGTGGCATCGCCCTAACTTTAACCCAGAAACACGAAATCCGTTGTGACTTACTCGCCCTATTTAACGACCTATCTAACGATTTGTTATTTTACAGATAGTACGTCGTAATACAAACATTCTGCCTAATATTGACCTAGAGCTAGGTATTAAAAGTCAAACCAGTTACAGATTCATTAGGAGAAAACCGTTTACCCTACTAGCCTATGACAAACAGCTGCACATGGCCATGCTAATGTTGATATTGCCCCAATACAGAAACAACGTCTAGCCAAACAATTAACTTAAGTATTGAGAGCAAAACAAATGTCAAACCAAACACATTGGGCCGATAGGTTTTCTATCGACAAAAGCTCAAGCGCGTATGCACATATGGCAGGTGCGGTGGCATCGCCCTAACTTTAACCCAGAAACACGAAATCCGTTGTGACTTACTCGCCCTATTTAACGACCTATCTAACGATTTGTTATTTTACAGATAGTACGTCGTAATACAAACATTCTGCCTAATATTGACCTAGAGCTAGGTATTAAAAGTCAAACCAGTTACAGATTCATTAGAAGAAACCGTTTACCCCTACTAGCCTATGACAAACAGCTGCACATGGCCATGCTAATGTTGATATTGTCCCAATACAGAAACAACGTCTAGCCAAACAATTAACTTAAGTATTGAGAGCAAAATAAATGTCAAACCAAACACATTGGGCCGATAGGTTTTCTATCGACAAAAGCTCAAACGCGCATGCACATATGGCAGGTGGATAACCATCTGTTTTGTAGCTCTTTGGCTATCAGTGGAATCACATTAACCCAAACCCAGAAACACAAAATCCGTTGTGACGTACTCGCCCTATCTAGCGACCTATCTAACGATTATTTTTTTTACGGTCGTAATACAAACATTCTGCCTAATATTGACCTAGCGTTAGGAATCAAAAGTCAAACCAGTTACAGATTCATTAGAAGAAACCGTTTACTCCACTAGCCTATGAAAAACAGCTGCATATTGCCATGTTGATGTTGCTATTTCCCCGATATAGAAACAATGTCTAGCCAAACAATTAACTTAAGTATTGAGAGCAAACAAATGCCAAACCAAACACATTGGGCCGATAGGTTTCTATCGACAAAAGCTCAAGCGCGCATGCACATATGGCAGGTGGATAACCATCTGTTTTGTAGCTCTTTGGCTATCAGTGGAATCACATTAACCCAAACCCAGAAACACAAAATCCGTTGTGACGTACTCGCCCTATCTAGCGACCTATCTAACGATTATTTTTTTTTACGTCGTAATACAAACATTCTGCCTAATATTGACCTAGCGTTAGGAATCAAAAGTCAAACCAGTTACAGATTCATTAGAAGAAACCGTTTACCTCCACTAGCCTATGAAAAACAGCTGCATATTGCCATGTTGATGTTGCTATTTCCCCGATATAGAAACAATGTCTAGCCAAACAATTAACTTAAGTATTGAGAGCAAAACAAATGCCAAACCAAACACATTGGCCGATAGGTTTTCTATCGACAAAAGCTCAAGCGCGCATGCACATATGGCAGGTGGATAACCATCTGTTTTGTAGCTCTTTGGCTATCAGTGGAATCACATTAACCCAAACCCAGAAACACAAAATCCGTTGTGACGTACTCGCCCTATCTAGCGACCTATCTAACGATTATTTTTTTTTACGTCGTAATACAAACATTCTGCCTAATATTGACCTAGCGTTAGGAATCAAAGTCAAACCAGTTACAGATTCATTAGAAGAAACCGTTTACTCCACTAGCCTATGAAAAACAGCTGCATATTGCCATGTTGATGTTGCTATTTCCCCGATATAGAAACAATGTCTAGCCAAACAATTAACTTAAGTATTGAGAGCAAACAAATGTCAAACCAAACACATTGGGCGATAGGTTTTCTATCAACAAAAGCTCAAGCGCGTATGCACATATGGCAGGTGCGGTGGCATCGCCCTAACTTTAACCCAGAAACACGAAATCCGTTGTGACTTACTCGCCCTATTTAACGACCTATCTAACGATTTGTTATTTTACAGATAGTACGTCGTAATACAAACATTCTGCCTAATATTGACCTAGAGCTAGGTATTAAAAGTCAAACCAGTTACAGATTTCATTAGAAGAAACCGTTTACCCTACTAGCCTATGACAAACAGCTGCACATGGTCATGCTAATGTTGATATTGTCCCAATACAGAAACAACGTCTAGCCAAACAATTAACTTAAGTATTGAGAGCAAAAATAAATGTCAAACCAAACACATGGGCCGATAGGTTTTTCTATCGACAAAAGCTCAAACGCGCATGCACATATGGCAGGTGGATAACCATCTGTTTTGTAGCTCTTTGGCTATCAGTGGAATCACATTAACCCAAACCCAGAAACACAAAATCCGTTGTGACGTACTCGCCCTATCTAGCGACCTATCTAACGATTATTTTTTTTTACGTCGTAATACAAACATTCTGCCTAATATTGACCTAGCGTTAGGAATCAAAAGTCAAACCAGTTACAGATTCATTAGAAGAAAACCGTTTACTCCACTAGCCTATGAAAAACAGCTGCATATTGCCATGTTGATGTTGCTATTTTCCCCGATATAGAAACAATGTCTAGCCAAACAATTAACTTAAGTATTGAGAGCAAAACAAATGCCAAACCAAACACATTGGGCCGATAGGTTTTCTATCGACAAAAGCTCAAGCGCGCATGCACATATGGCAGGTGGATAACCATCTGTTTTGTAGCTCTTTGGCTATCAGTGGAATCACATTAACCCAAACCCAGAAAACACAAAATCCGTTTGTGACGTACTCGCCCTATCTAGCGACTATCTAACGATTATTTTTTTTACGGTCGTAATACAAACATTCTGCCTAATATTGACCTAGCGTTAGGAATCAAAAGTCAAACCAGTTACAGATTCATTAGAAGAAACCGTTTACTCCACTAGCCTATGAAAAACAGCTGCATATTGCCATGTTGATGTTTGCTATTTCCCGATATAGAAACAATGTCTAGCCAAACAATTAACTTAAGTATTGAGAGCAAAACAAATGTCAAACCAAACACATTGGGCGATAGGTTTTCTATCGACAAAAGCTCAAGCGCGTATGCACATATGGCAGGTGCGGGTGGCATCGCCCTAACTTTAACCCAGAAACACGAAATCCGTTGTGACTTACTCGCCCTATTTAACGACCTATCTAACGATTGTTATTTTACAGATAGTACGTCGTAATACAAACATTCTGCTAATATTGACCTAGAGCTAGGTATTAAAAGTCAAACCAGTTACAGATCATTAGAAGAACCGTTTACCCTACTAGCCTATGACAAACAGCTGCACATGGCCATGCTAATGTTGATATTGTCCCAATACAGAAACAACGTCTAGCCAAACAATTAACTTAAGTATTGAGAGCAAAACAAATGTCAAACCAAACACATTGGTACGACAGGATTTTCTATCGACAAAAGCTCAAACGCGTATGCAACATATGGCAGGTGGATAACCATCTGTTTTGTAGCTCTTTGACTATCAGTGGAATCACATTAACCCAAACCCAGAAACACAAAATCCGTTGTGACGTACTCGCCCTATCTAGCGACCTATCCAACGATTTTTTTTTTTACGTCGTAATACAAACATTCTTGCCTAATATTGACCTAGCGTTAGGAATCAAAAGTCAAACCAGTTACAGATTCATTAGAAAGAAACCGTTTACTCCACTAGCCTATGAAAACAGCTGCATATTGCCATGTTGATGTTGCTATTTCCCCGATATAGAAACAATGTCTAGCCAAACAATTAACTTAAGTATTGAGAGCAAAACAAATGTCAAACCAAACACATTGGGCCGATAGGTTTCTATCGACAAAAGCTCAAGCGCGTATGCACATATGGCAGGTGCGGTGGCATCGCCCTAACTTTAAACCCAGAAACACGAAATCCGTTGTGACTTACTCGCCCTATTTAACGACCTATCTAACGATTGTTATTTTACAGATAGTAACGTCGTAATACAACATTCTGCCTAATATTGACCTAGAGCTAGGAATCAAAAGTCAAAACCAGTTACAGATTCATTAGAAGAAACCGTTACCCTACTAGCCTATGACAACAGCTGCACATGGCCATGCTAATGTTGATATTGTCCCAATACAGAAAACAACGTCTAGCCAAACAATTAACTTAAGTATTGAGAGCAAAACAAATGTCAAAACCAAACACATTGGTACGACAGGATTTCTATCGACAAAAGCTCAAACGCGTATGCACATATGGCAGGTGGATAACCATCTGTTTTGTAGCTCTTTGACTATCAGTGGAATCACATTAACCCAAACCCAGAAACACAAAATCCGTTGTGACGTACTCGCCCTATCTAGCGACCTATCCAACGATTTTTTTTTTTACGTCGTAATACAAACATTCTGCCTAATATTGACCTAGCGTTAGGAATCAAAAAGTCAAACCAGTTACAGATTCATTAGAAGAAACCGTTTACTCCACTAGCCTATGAAAAAACAGCTGCATATTGCCATGTTGATGTTGCTATTTCCCCGATATAGAAACAATGTCTAGCCAAACAATTAACTTAAGTATTGAGAGCAAAACAAATGTCAAACCAACACATTGGGCCGATAGGTTTTCTATCGACAAAAGCTCAAGCGCGTATGCACATATGGCAGGTGCGGTGGCATCGCCCTAACTTTAACCCAGAACACGAAATCCGTTGTGACTTACTCGCCCTATTTAACGACCTATCTAACGATTTGTTATTTTACAGATAGTACGTCGTAATACAAACATTCTGCCTAATATTGACCTAGAGCTAGGAATCAAAAGTCAAAACCAGTTACAGATTCATTAGAAGAAACCGTTTACCCTACTAGCCTATGACAAACAGCTGCACATGGCCATGCTAATGTTGATATTGTCCCAATACAGAAACAACGTCTAGCCAAACAATTAACTTAAGTATTGAGAGCAAAACAAATGTCAAACCAAACACATTGGTACGACAGGATTTTCTATCGACAAAAGCTCAAACGGCGTATGCACATATGGCAGGTGGATAACCATCTGTTTTGTAGCTCTTTGACTATCAGTGGAATTACATTAACCCAAACCCAGAAACACAAAATCCGTTGTGACGTACTCGCCCTATCTAGCGACCTATCCAACGATTTTTTTTTTTACGTCGTAATACAAACATTCTGCCTAATATTGACCTAGCGTTAGGAATCAAAAGTCAAACCAGTTACAGATTCATTAGAAGAAACCGTTTTACTCCACTAGCCTATGAAAAACAGCTGCATATTGCCATGTTGATGTTGCTATTTCCCCGATATAGAAACAATGTCTAGCCAAACAATTAACTTAAGTATTGAGAGCAAAACAAATGTCAAACCAACACATTGGGCCGATAGGTTTTTCTATCGACAAAAGCTCAAGCGCGTATGCACATATGGCAGGTGCGGTGGCATCGCCCTAACTTTAACCCAGAAACACGAAATCCGTTGTGACTTACTCGCCCTATTTAACGACCTATCTAACGATTTGTTATTTTACAGATAGTACGTCCGTAATACAAACATTCTGCCTAATATTGACCTAGAGCTAGGAATCAAAAAGTCAAACCAGTTACAGATTCATTAGAAGAAACCGTTTACCCTACTAGCCTATGACAAACAGCTGCACATGGCCATGCTAATGTTGATATTGTCCCAATACAGAAACAACGTCTAGCCAAACAATTAACTTAAGTATTGAGAGCAAAACAAATGTCAAACCAAACACATTGGTACGACAGGATTTTCTATCGACAAAAGCTCAAACGCGTATGCACATATGGCAGGTGGATAACCATCTGTTTTGTAGCTCTTTGACTATCAGTGGAATCACATTAACCCAAACCCAGAAACACAAAATCCGTTGTGACGTACTCGCCCTATCTAGCGACCTATCCAACGATTTTTTTTTTTACGTCGTAATACAAACATTCTGCCTAATATTGACCTAGCGTTAGGAATCAAAAGTCAAACCAGTTACAGATTCATTAGAAGAAACCGTTTACTCCACTAGCCTATGAAAAACAGCTGCATATTGCCATGTTGATGTTGCTATTTCCCCGATATAGAAACAATGTCTAGCCAAACAATTAACTTAAGTATTGAGAGCAAAACAAATGTCAAACCAACACATTGGGCCGATAGGTTTTCTATCGACAAAAGCTCAAGCGCGTATGCACATATGGCAGGTGCGGTGGCATCGCCCTAACTTTAACCAGAAACACGAAATCCGTTGTGACTTACTCGCCCTATTTAACGACCTATCTAACGATTTGTTATTTTACAGATAGTACGTCGTAATACAAACATTCTGCCTATATTGACCTAGAGCTAGGAATCAAAAGTCAAACCAGTTACAGATTCATTAGAAGAAACCGTTTACTCCACTAGCCTATGAAAAACAGCTGCATATTGCCATGTTGATGTTGCTATTTCCCCGATATAGAAACAATGTCTAGCCAAACAATTAACTTAAGTATTGAGAGCAAAACAAATGTCAAACCAAACACATTGGGCCGATAGGTTTTCTATCGACAAAAAGCTCAAGCGCGTATGCACATATGCAGGTGCGGTGGCATCGCCCTAACTTTAACCCAGAAACACGAAATCCGTTGTGACTTACTCGCCCTATTTAACGACCTATCTAACGATTTGTTATTTTACAGATAGTACGTCGTAATACAAACATTCTGCCTAATATTGACCTAGAGCTAGGTATTAAAAGTCAAACCAGTTACAGATTCATTAGAAGAAACCGTTTACCCTACTAGCCTATGACAAACAGCTGCACATGGCCATGCTAATGTTGATATTGTCCCAATACAGAACAACGTCTAGCCCAAACAATTAACTTAGTATTGAGAGCAAAACAAATGTCAAACCAAACACATTGGTACGATAGGATTTTCTATCGACAAAAGCTCAAACGCGTATGCACATATGGCAGGTGGATAACCATCTGTTGTAGCATCTTTGACCCAGTAATCACATTAACCCAAACCAGAAACACAAATCCGTTGTGACTTACTCGCCCTATTTAACGACCTATCTAACGATTTTTTTTTTACGTCGTAATACAAACATTCTGCCTAATATTGACCTAGCGTTAGGAATCAAAAGTCAAACCAGTTACAGATTCATTAGAAGAAACCGTTTACTCCACTAGCCTATGAAAAACAGCTGCATATTGCCATGTTAATGTTGATATTCCCCAATAGAAACAACGTCTAGCCAAACAATTAACTTAAGTATTGAGAGCAAAAACAAATGTCAAACCAAACACATTGGGCCGATAGGTTTTCTATCGACAAAAGCTCAAGCGCGTATGCACATATGGCAGGTGCGGTGGCATCGCCCTAACTTTAACCCAGAAACACGAAATCCGTTGTGACTTACTCGCCCTATTTAACGACCTATCTAACGATTTGTTATTTTACAGATAGTACGTCGTAATACAAACATTCTGCCTAATATTGACCTAGAGCTAGGTATTAAAAGTCAAACCAGTTACAGATTCATTAGAAGAAACCGTTTACCCTACTAGCCTATGACAAACAGCTGCACATGGCCATGCTAATGTTGATATTGTCCCAATACAGAAACAACGTCTAGCCAAACAATTAACTTAAGTATTGAGAGCAAAACAAATGTCAAACCAAACACATTGGTACGACAGGATTTTCTATCGACAAAAGCTCAAACGCGTATGCACATATGGCAGGTGGATAACCATCTGTTTTGTAGCTCTTTGACTATCAGTGGAATCACATTAACCCAAACCCAGAAACACAAATCCGTTGTGACGTACTCGCCCTATTAGCGACCTATCTAACGATTTTTTTTTTTTACGTCGTAATACAAACATTCTGCCTAATATTGACCTAGCGTTAGGAATCAAAAGTCAAACCAGTTACAGATTCATTAGAAGAAACCGTTTACCCTCCACTAGCCTATGAAAAACAGCTGCATATTGCCATGTTGATGTTGCTATTTCCCGATACAGAAACAATGTCTAGCCAAACAATTAACTTAAGTATTGAGAGCAAAACAAATGTCAAACCAAACACATTGGGCCGATAGGTTTTCTATCGACAAAAGCTCAAGCGCGTATGCACATATGGCAGGTGCGGTGGCATCGCCCTAACTTTAACCCAGAAAACACGAAATCCGTTGTGACTTACTCGCCCTATTTAACGACCTATCTAACGATTTGTTATTTTACAGATAGTACGTCGTAATACAAACATTCTGCCTAATATTGACCTAGAGCTAGGTATTAAAAGTCAAACCAGTTACAGATTCATTAGAAGAAACCGTTTACCCTACTAGCCTATGACAAACAGCTGCACATGGCCATGCTAATGTTGATATTGTCCCAATACAGAAACAACGTCTAGCCAAACAATTAACTTAAGTATTGAGAGCAAAACAAATGTCAAACCAAACACATTGGTACGACAGGATTTTCTATCGACAAAAGCTCAAACGCGTATGCACATATGGCAGGTGGATAACCATCTGTTTTGTAGCTCTTGACTATCAGTGGAATCACATTAACCCAAACCCAGAAACACGAAATCCGTTGTGACGTACTCGCCCTATTTATCGACCTATTTAACGATTTTTTTTTTACGTCGTAATACAAACATTCTGCCTAATATTGACCTAGCGTTAGGAATCAAAAGTCAAACCAGTTACAGATTCATTAGAAGAAACCGTTTACCCTACTAGCCTATGAAAACAGCTGCACATGGCCATGCTAATGTTGATATTGTCCCAATACAGAAACAACGTCTAGCCAAACAATTAACTTAAGTATTGAGAGCAAAACAAATGCCAAACCAAACACATTGGTACGACAGGATTTTCTATCGACAAAAGCTCAAACGCGTATGCACATATGGCAGGTGGATAACCATCTTTTTGTAGCTCTTTGACTATCAGTGGAATCACATTAACCCAAACCCAGAAACACAAAATCCGTTGTGACGTACTCGCCCTATCTAGCGACCTATCTAACGATTTTTTTTTTTACGTCGTAATACAAACATTCTGCCTAATATTGACCTAGCGTTAGGAATCAAAAGTCAAACCAGTTACAGATTCATTAGAGAAACCGTTTACTCCACTAGCCTATGAAAAACAGCTGCATATTGCCATGCTAATGTTGCTATTTCCCCGATATAGAAACAATGTCTAGCCAAACAATTAACTTAAGTATTGAGAGCAAAACAAATGTCAAACCAAACACATTGGCGATAGGTTTTCTATCGACAAAAGCTCAAGCGCGTATGCACATATGGCAGGTGCGGTGGCATCGCCCTAACTTTAACCCAGAAACACGAAATCCGTTGTGACTTACTCGCCCTATTTAACGACCTATCTAACGATTTGTTATTTTACAGATAGTACGTCGTAATACAAACATTCTGCCTAATATTGACCTAGAGCTAGGTATTAAAAGTCAAACCAGTTACAGATTCATTAGAAGAAACCGTTTACCCTACTAGCCTATGACAAACAGCTGCACATGGCCATGCTAATGTTGATATTGTCCCAATACAGAAACAACGTCTAGCCAAACAATTAACTTAAGTATTGAGAGCAAAACAAATGCCAAACCAAACACATTGGTACGACAGGATTTTCTATCGACAAAAGCTCAAACGCGTATGCACATATGGCAGGTGGATAACCATCTGTTTTGTAGCTCTTTGACTATCAGTGGAATCACATTAACCCAAACCCAGAAACACAAAACGTTGTGACGTACTCGCCCTATCTAGCGACCTATCTAACGATTTATTTTTTTTACGTCGTAATACAAACATTCTGCCTAATATTGACCTAGCGTTAGGAATCAAAAGTCAAACCAGTTACAGATTCATTAGAAGAAACCGTTTACC